>JAFLJL010003645.1:30000-36261 GCA_018398815.1 Conus ventricosus
TTTTTAATTGGTTTTTTAAAGGTGGTTTGGGAATGTCTGGGGGTTTGATTTTCCCCGATGTTAGTTTAGGAAAATTTTAAATTTTTATTTGAATGAAGGGTTGGAGTTTCCCTTTTTTTTTTTTTTGGGCATTAAGGGTTCTTTGGGGTGTTTCTTGCTTGGGAAAAACTTTTTTTAAAAAAACCCCCTCAAAGGGTCACAAAAAATGTGCACACGCATGGGGGCCCTGCCCCCCAAAATCATACACACACATGGTACATTTTCCCCACACACACATTTCAAAAAAACCCAAACCCAAAGTTAGTTAGGAAAAACAAGATCTCACCAGGCATTTTGGGGTAAAGCATAGGTTCCCGACATTTGCTAATTTTGTAGCCAGGAGACCCTTTTTCTTTTAAATTTTTCATTTTTAGTTATGGAAATTTATTTAAACCCCCCCGCTTAAAATCATGCCCCAGGGTGGGCTCAAAACCCCTTTGCAATGTGGTGCGGTTATATGGGCTAGTCAGCCCCGCAATGGGCGCCGCTTGATAAACGAAACTGAAAAAGGGGTAGGGATTAGCCCTAGCTAAGTAGCCCGCAGCAGCAACACAGCCCCCCCGTACAGCAGTAGCAGGGAAGGAAAAAACACAGTACAGCAAGTAGTTTGTACACCCGCAGCAACACCAGCAGCCGTTTTAGTAGTAGTAGTTGCTGTTTTTTGTTGTTGTTGTTGTTGTTTTTTGTTGTTGGTTTTTTGTTGTTGTTGTTTTTTGTTGTTTTGTTGTTGTTTTTGATGTGAAGGGATTGGAGCAAAACAGTAAAATTTTAAACAGGGACAGTAAAGTATTTTGTACAAGTAGTGGCGTAGTAGTAGAAGTAAATAGTATAGCGCGCAGCAATAACAGCGCCAAAAAAAAAAGCAGTAATTGCAGCAGCAGCAGCAGCAGTGTAGTAGTAGTAGTTTGAAATAGTAGTAGTTTGTAGTTTTTTTTGTAGTGTAGGTTTGTATTGTTTTTGTTGTTTTTGCGGGTTTCGCTGTTTTTTTTTCTTTTTGGTTTTTTTTTTCTTTTTCTTAGGGGGCATTGCCCCCAAAGGGGAAGCGCTGATGGGTTTCTGCGTAAAAAGTAGTGCCTCTGGTGGGAGCATTTTATGTTTTGTCTTGTACGCCGTGTCCTTGTAAATTTAGGGAAATGGGAGGGGGGAGAGGGGAGATAGGGGAGGGGGGTAAATATGGGGGAGAGAAGAAGAGAGAGAGGAGAGAGAGAGAGGAAAAGAGAGAGAGAGAGGAAGGGGAGAGAGAGGGGAAAAGGAGAGAAGGGGAGAAGAGAGAGAAGGCAAAACCAAAAAAAGACAACATTTTTTTTTTCTCAAAGGCCATAGCCCCCAGAAGGGCGATATACACAGAAAAAACTTTATATGATTTTGTTTCCAGTTTGTATGGGAAAAAAGTTTTAAGGTTAAAAATTTAAAATTTAAAAATTTAAAATGTCGGGTTTTAAAACGCAACAAAGCTCTTTTACTATTTTTATTAAGAGAGGAAAAAGAAAAAGAGAGAGAGAAGGGAGGAGAGAGAGAGAGAGGAAGGGGGAGAGGAGAAGAGAGAGAAGAGAGAGGGAGAGAGGAGAAGAGAGGAGAGGAATATCACTTTAAAATAAACCCCTTTAATTTCCAAAAATCCTTAGAGAGTTGGGTCCAAACTACTCTCGTTTTCCGGGTTACATCGCCTTAGAGAGGGAGGGGAAATTTACACTGAAATAACAACTTAGAGAGGGGGGGTTTATGCCACGGGGAAGGGAAAATTGTCCAAAAAAATGTCTCATAGTTGAACGGAGACAAAGAGGCGTGTTTTTTCCCTGGGGTCCCTTTTTCATGAAAACGGAGGGTTTTAATCACAAAATGCCCCGCGCAAATTTCAAAAGGGTAGCCGTTATAGGCATGTTTTTTTAGGGTTTTTAGTCTGGGTCAAACCCCGTGGGGAAAAAATTTTACTCGACCTGACAAAATACAAAAATTTTAAAAAGCTTTAAGCCCCCCCGCAGTGTCTTCAAGAAGGGGAGAGAGACAGAGAGGAGAGAGAGAGAGAGAGAGAAGGGGAAGAGAGAGAGAGAGAGGGGGAAGGGGGAAAAGGGGAGAGCGAGAGATAGAGAGAGAGAGAGAGGGGAGAGGGGAGATAAAGATGAGAGAGAAGGGGAAGGGGAAAAAGGGGAAAAGACGACAGACAAAACAGAAAAGACAGACGACAGACCGACAGACAAACCCTTTCCGCGAGGGTTTAAAAAGTTTTATGAAAAAATGATTAATGCGTAGGTTTTCATGATTTTGGGTTCCCTATGGTTCTAAATACATTTTCGTAAAAAGGGGATTAAACAACAAGGGGAAAAATTTTTCAGAAACCCAAAAAGAAATGGAAAATGGTTAGGGGCCCCTTTTATGCCCAGGCTATAGCCCCCTACTGAAGGGGGCTTTCATCACAATGAACATTAACCACGGGAGAAAAGGGAAAGATACACCCAAAAAATGCTAAGAGATTTTCCAACCCCCTTTTTTATTTTAGAAAACAATTTAACAAATGATCTAAACTAAAAGTCCCCATCCCCTTTAAATGAAATAGCACATCTTTGAAATATTTTATTTTGCATACTGGGTTTCATTCTCCAATGTATTTTTTTTTTACCATTGGGCCATTTAAATGAGGCGACATTGAAAACCCACGGATTGAGTACATTTTTCAATGTCTTGTTGTTACCAAAAAACCAAAGTGGGGGGCGACCCTTTGGGAAAAACATGGATTGATACATTCCCCCCAATGTTTTTGTTGTTACCATTTAACCAAAAAGAGGGCCCTTCCCCCAAACGGGTTGTGGAAAAGTGATCTTTCGGAAGGGTAAACAGACAAGGACAGCAAAAAAAAAATGTATACTTCACTTTTCTTTCATCTTTGCCCCAAAGGGATGTGTACAGAATTATTAATACCTCGCAAAAATTGGGCCTGATGTATGGGAATGTCTCCCTTTCTCCCGAATTTTAAAATGTGTTTGATGCCCTTTTATATGATTTTCAGGGATAATTTTGGAAAAAAACCTTTCCCCAGTTTCCTGGTTGAATTGGGAAAGTTCTGTAAAAAGAGAACTGTCTTTGACATATTATTCTTGGGTCATCATCATTATTAAACATCATTTTCATCCTTCATCAAACCCTCATCATCCATCATCATCATCATCATCATCGGGGTTTGTCGTCGTCCTCCCCTTCCCCCTTTTCCCCCCCTCCTCCTCCCCCCTCCTCCTCCTCTCCTCCAAACATCATCATCATCCTCATCATCATCCCAAAAAAAATTATTTATATTTCTTCTTCTTCTAATAATAAATTTAAAAATTTAAATAATTTAAAAATAATAAAAAAATTTAAAAATAATAATAAAATAAAAATAATAATTTTTTTTTAAAAATAATAATAAAATGATAATAATAATAATAATAGCAATTTAAAAATAATAATAACAATAATAATAAAATAAAAAAAATAATGATTTATGATAATGGGGATTATTATTTATCCCTAATCATTTTCATTTTTTGTTATTGTCCCTCAAAATTTATCATCATCATAAACATCATCTTTATCCCTCATCTTCATCTTTATTTCTCCCCACCTCATTATCATCATTTTCTATTATTATTGGGTTTTTATTGTTATTAGGGTGAAAATTAAAGGGGGATTAATGTTTTTCCAAACATTGTTATTATTATTATTATTATTATTTTATTATTATTTTATTTTTATATTATTTTATTTATTATTATTACTATTATTATTATTTTTGTAGTGATAATGTTTATGAGGGTGATGATGATGACTATTTTTTTTTTTTTTTTTTTATTTCTAATTTTTGATACAATTTTTATTTTTAATTTTTTTAATCAATTGTTGTTATGATTTTTACTATTAATATTATTACCCTTTTTATCTATTGCTATTTTTTTTTAAAGAAAGTTTAATTTATGAAAGAATGATGATGATGAAGATGATGAAAGGATTTGTTATTATTATTACCGGGGTATTGCTCTTGGGGGTTCTTGGGTTTTTATCGTTATTTTCCACGAAAGGCCCCGGGCAGGCAAACAAATTGTGTCTCCTTCAAAAGGGATTTCGATGGTTCCCTTGTGGGGGCTGGGGAAGATTTTTTATATCTGGGAGTGTATTTTTTTTTGGGTTCATGTTCCCCGTTCCTCCCTCTTTTAGCCCCCACCCCCCACCACCCACCCCCACCCCTCTTGGTTCCAAGTCTTTGCGAAAGTCGTTGCTATGAAGACAGTTCAGCTGTTTGCCTGCGCTTGTTTTTTCCCCCATGTTGGATTGTTCGTCTGTGTGTTTGTCTGACTTTGTTCAAGTTTAGATGGCTGTGCCAGTCTGGAATGGAAGTTGCTCTGTATTGGGTTTTCTTGTGGGAGCAAACGTTGTCCCACTTGTTTGCTGTTTGTGTTTGCTGTTCCCTGCCTCATTTCATTTCCAATTTTGCAAGAACGAGTCCATACAATCGCTAATTTAATACATAATGCAAAACAGACGAGTACATTTTCAACAGACATGTTTTCCTTAGACATTACGAATAGGAAACCTCAAAACGAAACTGCACGAAACAGCACACCCCAGCTCACAGTCAGCATGCACACGACAGTGTGTGAATAGGAGGTAGATAATAAGAACAATTCGAAAATCAGGACGGGGACAGGAGAAAGAGAAAGAGAGGGAAGGTGGTGGATTGGGAGGTGGGTAAAAAGTGAGTTCAACTTGGAAAAACAAAACAAATATGCAAGTGTGCCATGTGGGTGTCCTTGCGTATGCATGTGTGTGTGTGTGTGGTGTGTTGTGTGTGTGTATGTGTGTGTGTGTGTGTGTGTGTGTGTGTGGTGTGTGTTGTGTGTGTGTGTGTGTGTGTGGTGTGAGAGAGAGAGAGAGAGAGTATAGTGTGTGTGTGTGTGTGTGTGTTGTGTGTGTGTGTGTGTGTGGTGTGTGTGTGTGTGTGTGTGTGTGTGTGTGTGTGTGTGTGTGTGTGTGTGTGTGTGTGTTGTGTGTGTGTGCATTTTCTATGTGTGTCTGATATATGCCTATCTGAAGTGTTTTGTTTCACCACTTGCTTTTGTTTTCTTGTTGTTGGTTTTCTTTTCTTTTTTTGTTTTGTTTTTAACGTACATGAGTTAACATGACGTGTGATATGTTGCTCACTCTCATTCTCCGTCTGTCTGTCTCTGTCTGTCTGTCTGTCCCATCCCCCCCCCCCCCTCTCTCTCTCTCTCTCCTCTCATTCTTCTTTCCCCTCTACATCCTTCCTCTCATTCCCACCTATGATGTGTGTGTGTGTATGTGTGTGTGTGTGTTGTGTGTGGTTGTGTGTGTGTGTGTGTGTGGTGTGTGTGTGTTGTGTGTGTGTGTGTGTGTGGTGTGGGGGGGTTTGTGTGTGCGGCTGCGTGCGTGCGCGTGGTCGGTGTGTTTGTGTGTTGTTGTTTGTGGTTGTGTGTGTGGGTGTGTGTGTTGTGTTCGTGATGTATGTGTTTGTATACCCACAAACACACATGTGAGACACACAAACACTCAAACTAGCATCATACATATTCGTGTGCACACGCGCGCACACACACACACACACACACCACACACACACACACACACACACACACACACACACCACACACCACCCGCAGACCACGCACGCACGCACGCACGACGCACGCACCACACACACACACACGCACGCACCACGCACGCACGCACACACGCACACATACACCACACACACACATCCCATCCACGCACGCACGCTTCCACAATGCACGCACGCCCGCACGCACGCACCCGCCCGCACGCACGCACGCACCCGGCACGCACGCACGCACGCACGCACGCACGCACGCACGCACGCACCACACACACACACACACACACACACACACACACACACACACACACACCACACGCATACTCACACGCTCGTTTCTGCATAGTGTGATTCCATCGTGTGGAGCAGACGAAAACGATTCATCCCCACGCCTGCACGCACCCCTCTTCTCCGCCCGTTCCACACTCCGTCTTCTCCTATGTTAATATACGTAACAGTGTTGGAGGGTAGGCCATCACCTGTCTACAAGGACCACTGTCACTCCCTCTCCTTCACCATCGCCCGCTTTCCTCCTCCGTCCCTATGTTTTCGGCCACGTGATATTCACAAGGTAAAGTGTTAGACCCCACCATGCCCTTTCTCTCCGTCCCATTCCCCCCCAA
>JAFLJL010003646.1:0-10000 GCA_018398815.1 Conus ventricosus
TTTAAAATGCCCCCTTTTGTGCCAATTTGGAAGTAACCCTTACAGCAAGGGTACTAGGGTCCACCTAGGTTCTAGCTAGCTTCAGCTTGGACAGCTGGATCTAGCCAAACCTAGGTGGGTCCTAGGTCCCTTGCTGTCTGGGAAGGATTTACTCGTTCTTCATTTTCGTTGTCCTGAGGCTGCTGATCCTGCTAAAGAAGACCTGGGAGGTCGAAACGCGTCGTGTTTTGTTTTGTCATTTTGTTTGTCCACATTAACTGGCGGAGTTATTTCAAATGCATTTTGAAATTTGTTTCTATTTCCGCCTGCAGTCATCTTCTTTGCAACTAACTCTGACCAGAAATGGACCCGACCCCTCCAACTCGTGAGGTAAGGGAACTGCTAGACATAAGAGGGTTCGAGAGGTGTGTGTGTGTGTGTGTGTGTGTGTGTGTGTGTGTGTGTGTGTGTTGTGTGTGTGTGTGCGTGCGTGCGTGCGTGCGTGCGTGTGTGTGTTTGTCATGTGTGTGTGAGTGTGTGTGTGTGTGTGTGTGTGTGAGAGAGAGAGAGAGAGAGAGAGAGAGAGAGAGAGAGAGAGAGAGAAGCGTGTGTATGTATGTGTGTGTGTGTGTGTGTCGAGAGAGAGAGAGAGAGAGAGAGAGCGGGTGTATTGTCCCTCCCCACCCCTCCCGCCCCCCCCCCCCCCCCCCCCCCCCCCCCCCCCCCCCTTCCCCCAGCCTTACTGTGTTACCTGTGCTTTGATGTAGCCTCGCTCCACCAGCACTTTTCGCCCCTCATGGTAGTTCACGTACTGCACCTCGCTCAGCGGTGTTTACTGAGCACCAACAGTCCCTGATGACACAGCCATTACGTCATGATAGACAGTGGTGGTGATGGTGGTGGTGGTGGTGGTGGTGGTGGTGATGATGATGTGATGGTAACGGCGGTGAATATGATGATGATGAACGTGACAATAATAGTCACACATCCATTACGTCATGATAGTGGTGATGATTGATGATGATGATGATGGTAACGGTGGTGAAGATGATGATGATGACCGTGACAATTATAGTCACACATTACACGTCAGACAGAGGCCTTTTACTGAGCACCAACAGGTGGTGTGTGGTGGTGGAGTTGACGGTGATGATGATGATGGTGATGGTGATGATGATGAGCGTGACAATGATAGTCCACACATTGCATATTATTCGCAGGCCCTTACATAGCACCAACGGTCCTGAAAACACACCCATAATATGACTGTGGTGGTGGCAGCGGCGACGGTGGTGGCGGCGACGGTGGTGGTGGTGATGGTGATGATGATGATGATGATGATAATGTGATGATCCTGGTAATGGTGGTGATGATGATAAAAATATGATGATATGATGTTGTTTGATGTTTGACAATGATAGTCCAGAGATTACACGTCAGATAGAGGCCGTTTAGTGAGCTGGCACCAAACAGTCCCTGAATTACTCATCCTTTATATAACAATTGTGATGATGATAGTGACGGTTGTGGTGATGATGATGATGATGATTGATGATGATGATAACGCGATGATGACGAGGGAGGGTTGGACGATGCTTATAATGCTACTGCTGCTGATGATAATGAACGTGGACAGCGACGTCCACACATTGCATATCGGTCAGGGGGCCAATTTCTGAGCACTAGTTGTGCCTGAAAAACCCAGTGATTTACATGGTGGTGATAATTATGGTGAGGGTTTTACGACGGGGGACGATAATAATCCAAATACTAAGTGTACAGAAGTGCCTGAGCACACATTCATTAGGCGGGGTGGTGATGATTGTAAGGATGATAAAAATCAATGCCTGTTCAGAGAGAGTGAAGAGGGCAGACAGAGAAAGAGAGAGAGAGGGCAGACAGACAGACAGACAGAGAAAGAGAGAGAGAGACAGACAGACAGACAGACAGGACAGAAAGAGTAGCAGACAGAGACAAAGGAGAAGACAGAGCAGAGGCAGAAACAGAAAGAGGGAGGAGAGAGGAAAGACACACACACACACAGAAGGAGACAGACGGATGGACAGACAGCCAGAGACAGAGAGACAAAAGGAAGAGACAGAGGCAGAAACAGAAAGACAAACGGACACAGAGACAGAACAGGCAGACAGACCCGACCAGACAGTTGCGAGCTTACAGGGAAAGTTGAAGGGTTTTTAAGCGAGCCAGGATGTTTTCGCACTGGACCAAGACGTCTCTGGGGCCTGAGGAGGACAGGGCTGATGCAGGAGCGGCAGGCCTGCGACACGCCGTTGATGTGGCTCTGGCACCGGTCCATCATGCACTTTGTTGTGCTCAGATTAGGCATTTCCCCACCCCGAAAAACTGCACCCCAAAGAGCAGTCGGAGCGAGGAGGAGAGGGAAGAGGGGAGAGAGAAAAGGGGGAGAGAGGAGAGGAGAGGAGAGAGAGGAGAGAAAAATGGTAAAAATAAAAGAGAGAGGAAAAGGAGAGAGAGAGAACAATGGTGAAAATAAAAAAGAGAGAGGCAGAGACACCAGAGAGAGGAGAGGAGCGAGCGAGGAGGGAGACAGAGAAAAAGGGAGAAAATGGTGAAAAGGGGGGAGAGAGAGAGAGGGAGAAGAGGAGGAGAGAGGGGAGAGGACGAAAATAAACGATGAACCCTGAACTTTTTCTTTTTTTTTGAGGAGGATAAATAACCTAAATAATTTTTTCTTATTCCCCACCCAAAAACCTTTTTACGCGTTCCCCACCTGGTAATTTTCTCAATCAATTTAAAAAAAAAAAAAAAAAAAATAAAAAAAACCTTAATTTAAAAACATATTTAAAAAACCCCCCTGAAATTTTCTTTATAATTTTTTCTTCGTTTTTTTTTTAAACCTCAAATCGACGAAATAATCGTTTTGCCCTCAGAAACGTAAAACAACAATAATCCCAAAATATATTAAAATAAGTTACCCTAAAAACACACTAAAAATTTCGTGAAAATCTTTCTTCTGTAAAACCCTCAAATAAACAAAAAAAATGCGATTAAAGGCGCTTTTAATTCCTAAATACGTTTTGCCCTCAGAAACGAAAAGGGACCTATCCTGTAAACAAAATTCAAGAAAAGCACAATGATTTAAAAAAGAAAATACTTTCCCGAAAGATGTGGGAAAAAAAAAATTATCAAGGTAAGAGTTCCATACAATAAAATATCGTTCATGCCTGGGGGAACACAGAACGCTGGGGAAGAAGACATGGGGGGGAGGCGGTAGGGAGAGGGGGAAGGGTGAGGAGAGAAGGGGGGGACAGTGAGGGGGGGGTGGTGCAGAGATGAGGGAAAAAAAGGGGGGGGTGGGGGGGTAAGGGGGGGGGGGAAGGGGGGGGAACATATAAGAAACGAAGCAGGCCCCCCAAAAAATTTCATCTGGAAAGAAATTTAAATGTATATAACAAGTATACTTCCATATGATTTCACTTAAAGGGAACAAATATATGAAAGAAAAAAAACTGGAAGGAAGAAGAAGGTGTGTGTGTGTGTGGTGTTTTGTGTGTGTGTGTGTGTGTGAGAAGAGAGTGAGAGAGAGGAGAGAGAAGGAGGGGGGGGGGGATGAGAGAGAGGAGAGAGAGAGAGGCACTCTTGATCAAGTTTTGCGTTTTTTTTTCACTCACATGTGAAACTATCTTCGGTAAAATAAATTTCGACGTTTTTTTTAGCAAATATAAGAGGGTAATCAAACTTGCCGAAAATCGCAATTAAAATTTTTCAGGTTGGAAAATTAGCATTTCAAAATTGTTATTTTTTTGTAAATCAGATCACTTTCAGTATTGCTTTATTAAATTTGGTTTTAAAAAAATTAAAAAAAATGTTCAATGAATTTTTTCTTTTAAACTGAAAAATTATGACTAAGTTTTTTTCAAAACTAAGACCCTTTAAAAGATTCTCCCAGGGGGTTTTGGGGATGATTTGAATTAAGGGTTCTAAAAACAGAAATTTGCAAAACCCCTTTTCATAACATTCCAAACAAGTGCTGGGGCGGGGAAAAGAAGCAAAAATTTTGAAAAAAGGAGGGTTAGTTACCCCCAAAAGGGCATTTTCCCACAAAGTCAGGACAAGAAAAGCATTTCGACCTCTTGGGTCTTTTTCAGGCAAAAAACAAATAACATGTAGGACAGTGAAAACGAAGAACGTGAAACCACTTATCTTCTCATATTCGCGCACGAACAAAATGGCCGCCGGACGACGGAAACAAGGCACCCAAGAGGGGATCATGGGAGAGGAAATAGTGAGGGAGAAGGAGGGTGTGTTGGGTGTGTGTGTGTGTGTGTGGTGTGTGTGTTTGGAAACAATGGGGTTTGTAGTTTGTTTTGTTGAATGGTGTGATGTTGTGATATGTTAGTGACGGTAGTGATTATTGGTTGATATGAGAAGATAAGTCGTTTCTCGTTCTTCGTTTCCTTTTCTAAATGATATTTGTTCTTGCCTGAAGAAGATCCAAGAGGTCGAAATGCATTGTCTTGTCCTGTACTTTGTCTAAGTCCTTGGCGGTTGCTAACCCCCAACAGTACATATTGAAGCGCCATGCCTGTTATGTGAACATTTCACGTCACGCTGATGACGCACATTTTCAAAACGTACGAAATGAGACGAGTACTGTTTGACAGACCGAGAGATCCGTAGGATGAACTTTTGCACCCGAGAAACAAACGCATATGTGGTCATTCCATTAACGGCAAAGGACGGTCGTAATCGGTCAGGGGCAGTTCAAGCGCTGCAGGTGAGATGGTAGTCGGTGTTTGGACAAGCGGAGGTGGGGAGTTGGGGGGGGGGGGGGGGGGGGGGGGGGGAGGAGGAAGGGAGAGGAGGAAAGTGGCCGTGATATGAGATGAAACGAGGAGGTGGTGGGAGGGGGATGGGTGATAGCGCCCAAGAGCACGGTTAGAAGTAGGTGGCCATCAACACGGAAGTGAGAATTGCTATGTTGTCTGCTAGGGTAAGTGCTTGTCGTCAGGTGGTGGTTTAATATTACTCTTCTACTTTCCCCTGCCACCCTGTGTCTATCATTCTGTTGTCGCATGTATTCATACCATCGGAGTTTTTAAAAAAAAGTAGGCAAACTGCCTCTCTCTCTTATATTTGCTGTCATTATTATTATTTTTCTTTACCAAATAACCACAAACTGCTGCAACACATTCATTATATGTGGAAAGTGATATGTGTTCCATAGGTATACATACCACAAGCTCATCAAAATATGTTTAACATATTACATAGACACACACAGAGACACATGCGCGCGCGGACGCACAAGTACACACACACACACATGCGCGGGCGTACTCACATATGCACGCTAAACACACACACACACACACACACACACACCACACACACACACACACCACACACACACACACATGTGTGTGCACACAAACACACACAACACACACACACGCACACACACACACACACACACACACACACACACACACACACAACACACACACACACACACACAGATCGACAAACAGAAAGCAACTTACGTCAAAAGTTTGATAAGTTTCAGAGAGTTGCAGGGAACTGTTTTCAATCTCTTGGGAATCCAGGACCACTGTCAGAGAGACAGAGACAGAGACAGAGAAGGCAACAGGGTTAGTTAACATAGATTGCTGCATACACTGTTCTCGAGAGAACACAGAACACTTTTTTTTTATTGATTTTTTTGTTGCTTTGTTCTTCCATTCGAACACCAAAAACTCGCCATGGGTCACTACTTGACGAAGGAAGGTCGAAACTCCTCAAATCACAAAGTCTAGAACACCAAAGAGTAAGTAAGAGACTTTTCCCCCGGGAAGTCGATGGGACACCACACTGAAGAACAGTTCACCAGAGGGTGGGGGAGGAGGGGGGTATCTTACATTACACCCATAAATAATGTGATGATGATTTATGGCGCTTGCTCTTACTGCTAAGCCATAAGCGCTTACAAATACAGAAAAGGTTAAAGAAAACATAAATGAAACCAATAAGACGAACACTGCAGTGAGTACCATGTATCTACAAACAAGAGTGCATATTGACACACACCCATGCACACACGAAACACACACACGCACGCACGCACGCACGCACACACGCACCACACACACAACACACACACACACACACACACACGGCCAGATCGCAAGGGGGACCTAGTCAGTTCTTTCGGTTTGCAGTAGTCAAAAGTTGCCGGTTTCAATCATGGTGCCGTTAGGACATAAAAACTGCCATTTTCGCATCCCCTCCCCCCTTCCCCCTCTTCCCCCTTCCTTCCCTCCCTTCTCTTGTGGGTAGTTCTTCTACTACTTATACAGCATCGTTTCAATCATAGCGGTCGCCACTGCGGCATTGCGTTGGGTCACTTTGTGACAATACGGAAGGGGTGGGAGGGGGTTGAGGCGGACGGGGGAGAGGGGGTGGTGGTGGTGAGGGGGGGGGGAGCGATTGTTCGGCATTTTGCAAGGGAGGTAAGGTAAGGTAAGATATGTTGCTTACAGCCCAGCCGACTGCAAGGGAGGTAAGGTAAGGTGAGGTAAGGTAAGATAAGGTAATACATGTATTGCTTACAGCCCAGCGACTGCAAGGGAGGCAACGTGTATTGGAGCTCGCTTTCAGCGAGAGTGACCCCGCCGTTTTCATGGGACAGATTCTGTTGGTGGGCACGCCAACGTAATGTTGTCCCAACAGTAACCTTAACAGTTCAACCAGAGAAAGACAATGCCGAAACATGAGGGTGGTACACTCGACCACGGTGGTCTGGTTATTATTGACGGTTGATTACACTCAGGTTTAACGTTCACACCTAGCTGAGCCACCCATATTCCAGGTAGTCGAGATCCCAGTTGTGATACTGGTGTGTGGTCCAAATTAAATATCTCATTCTCTAGATTGTTTCTTTGACCCCAAACTCAGAAAAGGCAACTCGGCTTGCCATGAAAAGACAAATGTTATTTTCCCTAACTTTTTTTTTCCCGGAACAGGTCATTATTGTTCAGAACTGAACTTTGGTGCGTAGATGTTAATGATATCAACTGAATCCCCAGACCTTCGTGTTCAGCCGTTATTACGTGCGTAGACTAAATCACATGCAAACACACACCACCACACACACACACACACACACACCCACACACACAACACACACACACAATGCACACACACACACACCACCACACACACACACACACCACACACACACACACACACAGAATGAGAGGCAGACAGACAGACAGAATGCCAAAGGACAGACAGACAGACAGAGAGACGTCCTGTGTGTGTCCATGACAAACAGCTCACCTCGTTGTCGTTGCTGTCCCGCAGGGCCCACGTCATGGTGAATGGCCGAGTAGTGGTGGGGGAACTGGCCTCCCAGCCTGTCAGGATCGTCTTCATGTCGTCCTCAAACCTGTCCACCACGCACATGGACACCCTACAGATTTAGTCACAACAGAAAATGTAAAATGAGGCAGAGACATGGGACACACTGAAGATTTATTCACAACAGAGAATGTAAAATGAGGCGGGGACATGGGACACACTACAGATTTATTCACAGAGAAAATTTAGATGAGGCGGAGACATGGACACACTACATATTTATTCACAACAGAAAATGTAAAATCAGACAGAGACATGGACACACTACATATTTATTCACAACAGAAAATCTAAAATCAGACAGACATGGACACACTACATATTTATTCACAACAGAAAATGTTATAATGAGACAGAGACATAGACACACTGAAGATTTATTCACAACAGAAAATGTTAAATGAGGTGGAGACATGGACATACTACATTTATATTCATAAAAACAAGTTAAATGAGGCAGGTTAGGTAAGGTGATGTTGCTTATAGCCCAGGCGACCCGCAAAGGGCTATAATTCTAAGGGGGCTGTCACTGCGTTCTTTGAAATGAGGCAGGGGAAGGTAAACAGTTTGTAAACGAACACGTAAGGTCAACTTATCTCCCATGAAGAGAGGAAAATTGTTAGTCACCGTACTAAATGAGGCAAGGAAAGGTAAACAATTTGTAAACAAACACGTAAGGTTAACTTATCTCCCACGATGAGATAAAATGATTGGTCATCACGTTCAGATGAAAGCTGGGAAAAAAAGATAGACAGTTGATAACGAACAAGAAAGGTAACTCTTCTCCCATTGTGAAATGGCCAGAAACATGCCAGGAAACAGCAAGCGAACGCTGCTTACGACACTAAATCACCTATCGGATATGCCAGCACAGATTCGCACAGACCAAACAAGGAGATATTCCTTGGAATTTTGGAGTTATGAGCGTGTTGATGTGATCTTTGAATTTCTGAAAGAGGTCAACCCTTTTCATTTGATCTAAGATTTTACGGAAGAAAGGTTTTCTTTTTCTTTCTTTTTCTTTTTATTTATTTTTTTTTATACGAAATTTCCGGTGTGTTTTAGGTGCGCTTTAAGGGTTGTGTGAATGAGTTTTTTTCTGTTTTTTTTCTTTTTTTCCCCCTTAATGACTTGTGAGTTGACTTCGACGCGGTGACAGCCGCCCTCACTGGATCTCCACGTACTCGGATTTTTTCCGCAGACCCAAACATGCAAAAAGCTAACAGTAGGCAGGACAGATACGTCTAGTGTTTATTGAAAACGACCTAATTTCTGTTAATCATCATTTTCAGAGTAAAAAAATGTGACATAATTATTCTTGACCCCCCTTCCCTTTCCCCACACGCCCATTCTCATACACGCTCACGCGCGCGCACACACACACACACGCATGCACGCACATGTACATACCATACGTCCATAAGCTTTAGCGTGTTGTGCTAAATACATTATGTTTCGCTGCAATGTAAACCATGTTTTATATAAACTTGTTTAAACCAAAACCAAAAAAAACATGTACATACCAAACACTCGCGCGCGCACACACTTTATATACATACACACTCACATGCCCCCTCCCTCCATACACATATACACACTCGACAACTAAAAAACACACACGCGTATGCATGCGCGGGCACACATACATACATGATACATACCCGTCCCTGCCTGTCCTACACACACACACACACGCGAACGCACGCAGGCACGCACGCACGCACCACACACACTCTCCTCCTCTCCCCCCTCCTTCCCCTAACGAAATTCCCCAACCATCCACCTACACAACCCTTACCCCGCACTCTTCTACCTCCCCTCCCGCCAACGCCCACACGTATTAGCATCATCCGCCAACACACACACACACACACACACACACACACACACACACACACACACACACACACAGAGCATCACCACCCACCACTGACCACACTTCTTGCAGACAGACGAAGTCCGCTCCGCTGGCCTCTGTCTCCAAAGCATCAACGACGGCAGAGCGTCGCTCCTCATAGCTGGCACCGTCGGCGTCAGCCCCACGTTGTAGTTCAGCACGCTGCGCTGCTTGCAGGCACACGTTACAAATCCCACGGTCATCGACAGCCACGGCGATGCCCAGCAGGATGTTCCTCATCTTGACTGTGTTGAGACTGCGTTCACCCGTCATCATCATCATCGTCGTCATCGTCAAGTACATTGTCGTCGTCGTCGTCGTCCGTCGTCGTCGTCATCATCATCATCAGCGTTGTCGTCGTTATTATCATCATCACCGTCACTGTCATCATCAATCATCATCATCTCATCATCATCATCATCATGATGATGATGATGATGGTGATCATCATTCATCATCATCATCATCATCATCTCATCATCATCGTCGTCGTCGTCGTCGCGTCGTCGTCGTCGTCGACGTCATTGTCTCATCATCGTCATCGTCGTCGTCGTCGACGGCATCAGCATCATCATCATCATCATCATCATCATCAAAGTTCATGTGGTACTGTCTTCACTCGTCTTCCGTATCGTTCGCATCACGTCATTGGTTGGTTCAACGTTGTCGTCATCAGCATCATTCCCACCACCACCATCCTCATCTTTATCGTCATTTGCACAG
>JAFLJL010003646.1:12500-18398 GCA_018398815.1 Conus ventricosus
GTGTGTGTGTGTGTGTGTTGTGTGTGTGTGTGTGGTGTGTGCTTATTCGTTTTGTTCTTTTATTTTGCAGTAATCTATGTAATGTCGCCTTAAATTCAACGAGTAACTTCCTTTCATCGCTGTAGCTAGTTAATTAAGGCACTACACTAATCACATGCGCATATTTACATATGTTGCACTGTAAATGGTACTCCTAGCAGGCAAAAAATAAGACAGTTCACTTTAACCCAAAGGTGGACATTTCTTTGTCATTGAAGGGAACGACAGACCCCTTTCAGACACAGGAATTCTGATGACGGAGCAATAAGCGTTCAGCTTGCACGATAATGCCAGTGTGTCTGTAACTTCCTTTGTATTCAAACAGGACTAACAGGAGAACTAAGACGTGACATCGTCCTGATGACAGGATCATGTAAAATTATAACAGTAATAATTTTTCATACATCAAGCGAATTACATGTCAGCGTGTGCGAATGTGTGTGTGTGTGTGTGTGTGTGTGTGTGTGTGTGTGTGTGTGTGTGTGTGTGTGTTTTGTGTGTGTGTGCGAATGTGTGTGTGTGTGTGTGTGTGTGTGTGTGTGTGTGTGTGTGTGTGTGTGTGTGTGTGTGTGTATGTGTGTGTACGCGTGTGCGTGCGTGCGTGCGCGCGCGCGTGTATGTGTGTGTGTAGGCTATGTCTCTGTTGTGTGTGTGTGTGTGCGTGTGTGTGTGTGTGTGTGTGTGTGTGTGTGTGTGTGTGTGTGGTGTGTGTGTGTGTGTATGCGTGTGTTGTTATTTATCTATTTATTCGTTATTTAATTTCATTTATTTGCTCACTTATTTCAGCCATTTATTATTCATCCATTAATCATTTGCTTATCATTGACTGAAGGTGAAATAGACTGATAAGACTACAGCTTTTGATAGATTTGGAACTCGTGCGATGAATCGTTTCTTGTCTGCAGATTTTCGTTTTTAGTAGTTACAGTAAACCTCAAGATAGTGATAAACATTCGGAACTACAGCCATCTGCACCACACACACACACCACACACACACACACACACACACAGACACAGACACACACACACACACACCCCACACAAAACACACACACACACACCACACACACCACACAAATCAGCAACGACTCGAACCGGTTTTGAACTTTCACCTGATTTTAAATCTCTTAATCAAATCATGGGCCTGTGGCATGCAAAAAACATTCTTTTCCATTCCATCCCCGTGTTTCCCTGTCCAGCTCGCAAGACGAACTAGTTTGCTGCCGCAGCACTCCAGAGGAATCTCTCTCTCTCTCTCTCTCTCTCTCTCTCTCTCTCTCTCTGTACGGCCTGTTCTGGTTTCTTATATGGAGTATGTCACTGTTTGTCACAATATTCATGAACGATACTGATTAGGAAGGGAAAAAAAAAAAAAAGGGAGGAAGGGGGACGGGTATTGCTCATCTCAATAGTTTGAAGAAATAAAGCAGTTTCGTCGTCTAGGCGACATCCCATCGGTGCCAGGAATGTACACGGTGGGTCAACGCAGGTGCTGAAAACACAGGAAGGTGCTTTTGGTGTTACCTCCCTTGGTTCGGGGCGGAGAGGGCGAGGGGACTTGCGGGATGCGAGTCGGCGACACGTGTAAACTAAAACGAAGCGGACTTCATGTGCGTGATCAGTACATGTCTCATCAATACGTGTACGTATTGAGCAATACATAACGTTGAATTAAAAAAAAAATTTCTTTTTTTCCCCTTTTTTTTCGTCATGGTCGACAATCGTGAAAAAAGGATAAATTTCCCTGATGCACGATGTTCTTGGTGTCCATGTTTGAACCTTTTCTGTAAGACAGACCTTATCCTTAGTCAAACACCGCCAGTCTGTGTACACGTTGAACGTGAAGCAGTCCAGTATGATTTGATTCAGAGAGACACAAGTTCTTTCTTTTTCTTTCTTGTTTTTTTTCTACTTCTTCCTGTCTTTCGTTTTCTTTTCTTTTTTACTTTTGGAAAAGGGGGGGGGGGGGGGGGGGTGTGAGGGACAGTACGTTTTACCATGAAGGAAAGGCAGAAGAGCTATCACTGAAAATTACATCACTACCCCCCTTCCGCTTCCTCTTCCCCCCCCCCCCCCCCCCCCCCCCCCCCTCCGCCTCCAGTTTCCCCACTCCGCTTCCTCCCCCCCCCCTCCGCCTCCAGTTTCCCACTCCGCTTCCTCCCCCTCCCCCCCCCTCCGCCTCCAGTTCCCGTCTTCAATAGCTACTATGAAATATAGTGAGCGATGGGTTCTCTGTGGGCGGGGGAGGGGGGGGGGGGGAGGGGAGAAAACTTTGGAGTTGACAGAAAGCAAAAGAAGGTGGCCTTCACTTGATTTTATTCCCTAACCACTTGTTCAGAACCAAATGTCATAAAATCTCACCTTACCGCTTCGGAGCTGGCGTTGCAGGCAGGTCGACCGACCGAGTGTCAAACGAACATCACAGAAAACAATACTGCGCTCAGTGATTCCTGCACATGTGATTCTACAACAAAGAACAAAATGGACGCCAGTCCGTTTTTGTGTCTGTGTTAAGGCGTCTCTGCCTCCGGCGCAGGGGTGAACACTCGCACAAACGCGCGCGCGCGCACAACACACACACACACACACACACAAAGCACTAAACCCAGACAGGTGCAGACTTTAAGCTCGGGGTTTGGGTGGGGGTGGAAGGTGAGGTGTGCGTGGTGTGTGTGGGGGGGGGGAGGCATTAGTAAGAACACTTCTTACCAAGAATCTAGTGTCAGCGAACGATATTTGAGTGCTGGGGATATCTCACGAAGCAGAACCAAAAACATAGAATGGGACGTGCGACATGGATAACATCATTATCAGCAGCAGACAGGTATAACAACAATCGACGTCATGAAACGTCTCTCTCTCTCTCTCTCTCTCTCTCTCTCTCCTCTTCGATAGGAGGATCGCTTATTCTATGTCTGTGTGTGCTTTTTTTTTTCTTCTTTAAAATCAATCTTTTTTTTAAAATTCTTGTTTGTTGTTTCAATCGCTTTGTTCTTGTTTCAATCGCTTTGTTTCCCTTTAAAGTCATCTACGCCTTGAATGTTAATGGATGAACAACTCTTCAACTTTTAATGCATTTGTGAAGATATGTGTGTTTGTTACAGTGTTTGTAGGTCTTAGTCGCTAGTCATGCTTAGTTAGTCCCTTAGCGGGGCAAGGGCTGGATGAAAAAAAGTTTGTGTTTGCTTATCTGTTACCCTTGGAAATAAAGATTATCATCATTACCATCATCATCATCATTTTTCATCGTCATCATCATCATCATCATCATCATCACCATCACCATCATCATCATTATCATCATCATCATCATCATCATTCATCATCATTATCATCTCTCTCTCTCTCTCTCTCTCTCTCTCTCTCTCTCTCTCTCTCTCTCAGTATCTGTAATCCTAGCCAGCAGGGCTTCTTTGCTAATGGCAATTACAGTCTCTCTCTCTCTCTCTCTCTCTCTCTCAGTATCTGTAAATCCTAGCCAACAGGGCTTCTTTGCTAATGGCAATTACAAATAGTGTCACACCACACACACACACCACACACAACACACACACTCTCTCTTCTCTCTCTCTCTCTCTCTAATGGCAATTACACACACTCTCTCTCTCTCTCTCTCTCTCTCTCTCTCTCTCTCTCTCTCTCTCAGTATATGTAAATCCTAGGCAACAGGGCTTCTTTGTTAATGGCAATTACAGTGTCACTCTCTCTCTCTCCCTCTCTCTCTCTCTCTCTCCCCGCGCCTGTCAATGCATGTAGGTCAATTGCAGTCCTTTTCGTCAGCTACACACATCGTCAATCGCACAGAGCTACTTCACTTGCGTAAGTGGTTACTCACGCAGTAAGTATCTGCATGATTGATGATCCTGTAATCAGAGTCATGTGTTTGTACCGGTGTGCTTTGGGGGGGGGGGGGGGGGGGGTTGGGGAGGGAGGGAGGGGGGGCGAATGACTATCCTATAATCAGATACAAGCCTTTCTACCGTTGCGAGTGATTTAGGGGTGGAGGTGGGAGTGGGGGGTGGGGAGGGAGTTCGAAGTTGGATGTGGGTGTGGGGTGGAGGAAGGAGGTGAAGGTGGCGGTGGAGGCAATCCACTCAAAACTAGGATGTGTGTGTGTGTGTGTGTGATGTGTGTGTGTGTGTGTGTGTGTGTGAGAGAGAGAGAGAGGAGAAGAGAGAGGAGAGAGAGAGGAGAGAGAGAGAGAGAGAGAGAGACAACGCGATCTACGGAAAGTCCACATAGTTCCTTGCAGTTCATAACTACCAGTGGGGCCGTTCATGTAACACCCAATTACGGCCCTACCAGGAAGGGGCCGGACGATGGCGCGGACGTTGAGGGGGGGGGGGGGGGGGGTAGGGAGCAGAGGGGGGTGTCTGTGTGTCAGAACCCTCCCCCCCCCCTTCCAACTGAGAGGCATACTTTGATTTATTTGTGGGTTTTTTTTTCGCTGTGCGAAAGACCCCAGACCTCACCTGGACTCCCCCTCCCCTCCACACTCCCCCCCCCTCCCCCCCCCCCCCCCCTTCTTATCCCTCCAACGGCTTGTGAGTAAAACCAATCGAAGTATTCACGTGATACTGGCCGAAATTTGCCTTCCCCCTTCCTTCTCCTTCCTTCTTCGTCTGAAAAAAAAAGTTTGGGCGAGGAGCCCCCTCCCTCCTCAGACTCCCTCCCCCACCCCCCCCTCTATAAATAGTAACGTCTTCTGATTGGTGCACGAATTGCTCGGCAATCTCGTGTTCTCGGGCCACCAGAATTTGCGGCGTACGCCGTCCAACCGCTTGCTTGCATGTAGGCCTACATCGGAATAGACTGATCTGTAAGACGACTTGCCCCGATGTGCAACTGGAGGCAAGAATCATGTCCCAATCTACAAAGCGTGTTTTGTGACCTGGCTGTAAAAAAAACCTTTTCAAGCGCATGTCGCAACGGCAGCGAAATGGGAAGTGTCCGTTTTAGCAGGCCTAGGTCAAACATCAAGGTCGATTATAGAGATTTGTGCCTGGCGGGAAGGAGGTTTGTTTGCGGACATGGACGTGACGTGTTTTATTGTCTTAGGCTGTGACAGTCAAACGCCGATGGTGGCATTGTTGTGTGTGTGTGTGTGTGGTCCGCGCGCGCGCGCGGTGTGTGTGTTATGTGTGCGTGTGTGTTTGCGTGCATTCGCTGTGTGGAGGTGGGGTGAGTAGGATTAAAAGGGTGGAAGGTACGGGCTGGAAAGGGAGACGGTGATGGTAAAAATAAAGAGCAACGTCAAAGAATGAAACCACACTCGCTGCAACCATTTTGATATACGAAAACGGAGATAAATCCGAAACGGAACACACATTTTGAAAGACAAGAGACGTTTTTATTTTGTTTTTGTTTGTGTGTTTTTTATTATCACTCGATCAAAACTGGACCACTTTGCAATTACGTGCATATAACTGCTTCAGCGTTGGAGCCCCAAAACAGAATCATTATCAACATATTCACACACACATACACACACCACACACACACACACACATCAAGCTCGAAGGGATGTATTCCGCATTAAATCTTCACTGCAGTCGCTCATGCGTTTCATCAAAATTCATGCTAATGTAATACTCGCAAACAATGGAGCCGCGAACATCACATGCCCTGAAAGGAAAGTTCAACACCAAATAATTATGGGATAATTGTGGGGTGAGGAGGTGGAGTGGTTGCAAGGTTGAGGTATGGTGCCTGCGGTGGAGAGGGGATAGGGAGGACATCCTTCTCAACACGCAGCTTGCTACTCTCCATTTTCCCTTTTTATTCTACATCAAATCGTGCCAACATCTGTAATATATCCAGAATAGGGAAAACCAATTACTAATATGCACATTACAGA
>JAFLJL010003647.1:0-33419 GCA_018398815.1 Conus ventricosus
TTGATAAAGGATTGGTGTCTAAAAAGGAGGAAAGGATTTTTGTGCATGATGTGGCTGGGTTTTGTGCAAAGGTTAAGTTTTTCCTGTCAGCTTTTGCTTTTAGTCATTAATTTATATTGTAAAGAGGTGTTTATTGTTCACTGACTAAACTTCCTTGTTTCACGCATTCTGTTGTATTTTAATAATTTATCACTTATGAGTTTTTTTTTTCTCATGATCACCATTTTCCTGCTGTAACAAAATGATAATTTCTCTTCAAATCTGCCATTGTGTTTTGTGTGAAGGCTGATCAAGTATTTAAAATTTCTCATCATTGGCAAATGTACCTCCGACTATGCATTATTTTACATGCGATGTTCTCTTGATTTCCCTCCAGAAGGTGTTCATGCAATTCAGGGGTCAGTCTGTACAAGTTTTGGACCCGAAGTTACACAGATAGGATAAAGGGGGATCAGTCTTGGGGCATGTTGTCTTGGGTATATGCAAAGTGTTCAGACAGTTCGGAGGGTCATTCTGTACCTTGATGGTCAGGATATACACACTGAAGGTTTTTGACCATTCAGGAGATCAGTCGTAATGTTGATTGATCTGGGTATACACCCAGAAACTGTTCAGACCAGCTCAGGTCAGTCATACCCTTGATTAATCAGGGATACACACAGAAGGGGTTCAAAAGTTCATGAGATCATCTTTCCTTTGTTAACCTGGGTATAAAACACGGAAGGTGTACAGCAGTTCGGGAGATCGGTCTATACCAAGGTTTATTGATTGTCACACAAAAAGATTCAGAGATTCAGGAGGTCATTCTTTTCCGGGGTTAACCTGGTGTAAACCAGGTGTTCAGACAGTTCAGGAGGTCAGCATGTACCTAGGTTAAATTTGGGGTATATAAACAGGTATTCAGATGATTCAGGAGATCAGTCTGTATCCATGTTGATCTGGGTGAAATAAACAGGTTCGTCAGTTCAGGAGGTCAGGGTGAACCGGGTTAAACTTGGGTATATAACAGGTATTCAATGATTCAGGACATCAGTCTGTAGCCTGTTGATCTGGTGTCGGACAATTCAGGAGATTAATCGCACTTTGATTGATGAGTGTGCACCCAGAGGTAATTCAGAAATTCGGGGGTTTCAGTGTTACTTAGGTTGACCTCACAGATTGAAAGATCAGCTGTAGGTTTTCTCTAGTTTTATTCTCTTCGATATCAACGTTATGAAGTTCATGCAAGCGCATCACAATTGCGCATGTGTAATGTGTGTGTGTGTGTGTGTGTGTGTGAGTGTGTGCTGTGTGTGTGAGTGGTGTGGTGTGCATGTGTGCGTGTACGTGTAGCTATGTGTGCATGCTTCTGTGTGTGTGGTGTGTGTGAATGTTCCCTTTCGGGTATTCTTGCCCTTTGACTCAGTTTTAATGCCCAATGGGTGTGTGTGTGTGTGTGTTTTGTTGAGTGTGAGTGGTGTGAGTGTGTGTGAGTGTGGTGTGTGTTTGTGGTTTTTGTTGTGTGTGTGTGTGTGTGTACTGCACATGTGTGTCTGTCTGTGTGTGTATGTGTGAGATAGAAAAAAAAAAAGTGTGTGTGTGTGTGTGGTGTGTGTGTGTGTGTGTGTGTGTGTGTGTGCGTGCGTGCGTGTGTGCGTGCCGTGCGTGCGTGGGGGTGTTGTGTGTTGTGTGTGTAAGAAATAGAGAGAACAAGGAGTGGTGTATGTGTGTGTGTGTGTATGCCCCTGGGGTATGTCTGTCTGTTTTATATGTGAGATAGAAAAAGAAACAAGTGTTGTGTATGGGGTCTGGTGTGGTGTGTAAGAGAAAAAGAGAAAGAGGAGTGGTGTGTGGTGTGTGTTGCTGTGTTGTCAGGCAGTGATTGAGTATGAACTGCATACTGAAAGCTTGTGTTGAAGTAGAAGGTGGACTTGTTCTGTGGTTATAGTCTTTGTTTTTTTCCCTTGAGTTGTGGGACCAGTTTTGAGAGATTGATGTCATGTTACAGAAAGATGGCTCCCCTTAGAAGGCCAGAGTATGCTGCTGCCCATCAAAGTTGGAGACGGCCCAGACGTGGACGGGACTGAAGGTTTATGGATCAACAGGTATGTTATTAGTGTAACTGATGGAATAAATTGAAATGCTTCAGAACAGTGTAAGGCTGGAGTTTCAACATGTGAACAGTGTGCTGACTGTGTAGTCACCTCAGAGACGAAGAGACATACCTTGCAGCACCTGTGACCCATTCTGCCCAGTCCCTGTTCCATCTGACAGCCTTAGTTCTCACCTGATCACATCATGCAGTATCAGTGAAATTGTGAAGGAAAGGCAGTGTTCTTCCAGGAATCCAGTTTTGACCTGAGAATGCCTCTGTAGTTTGGAGCTGCACTGATGTGGCTCATCTTTAAGACAGGGTGTTTTCACAATCTGAGCAATATCATATTGCATTGTGTTATGTCTTATTGAATTGCACTTTTCGTTTCCTTGACGCAACAGATTGGTCTGTGTGAAATTTAGTCTGCCATCCCTGGTAGACAATCTTTTCTTTATCTATCATCAATACTTCAGCTTGCTGACCACAGTTAATATTTCAACAGATTTGCTCAAGGACAACACTGTTGTTGTCACGGATTTTCCCTTTTTGTGTGCTAACTGCAATGATGACAGGACCTCAGTGTGTCGTTTGATCTGAAAACTAGCCCCCGATTAGGTGTGGTGAAGAGAGGACCTCAGTGTGTCGTTTGATCTAAAAGTAGCCCTCAGATTAGGTGTGGTGAAGACAGGACCTCGTGTGTCGTTTGATCTGAAAAAAATAGCCCTCAGATCAGGTGTGGTGAAGACAGGACCTCAGTGGTCTTTTGATCTGAAAAGTAGCCCTCGATCAGGTGGGGGGTAGACAGGACCTCAGTGTGTCGTTTGATCTGAAAAAGTAGCCCCAGATCAGGGGTGGTGAAGACAGGACCTCAGTGTGTCGTTTGATCTGAAAAAGTAGCCCAGATCAGGTGTGTTTAAGACAGGACCTCAGTGTGCGTTTGATCTGAAAAAATAGCCCTCAGATTTGGGGTGGTGAAGACAGGACCTCAGTGTGTCGTTTGATTTTGAAAAAGTAGCCCTCAGATTTAGGTGGGTGAAGAGAGGACCTCAGTGTGGGCGTTTGATCTGAAAAGTAGCCCTCAGATCAGGTGTGGTGAAGACAGGACCTCAGTGTGTCGTTTGATCTGAAAAAGTAGCCTCAGATTAGGTGGTGAAGAGAGGACCTCAGTGTGTCGTTTGATCGAAAAAGTAGCCCGCAGATCAGGTGTGGTGAAGAGAGGACCTCAGTGTGCGTTTGATCTGAAAAAGTAGCCCTCAGATCAGGGGTGGTGAAGACAGGACCTCAGTGTGTCATTTGATCTGAAAAAGTAGCCCTCAGATCAGTGTGTGGTGAAGAGAGGACCTCAGTGTGTCATTTGATCTGAAAAGTAGCCCTCAGATCAGGTGTGTGGAAGAGAGGACCTCAGTGTGTCGTTTGATCTGAAAAAGTACCCCCGATTAGGTGTGCTGATGACAGGACCTCGGGGTGGTCGTTTGTCTGAAAAAGTAGCCCTCAGATTAGGTGTGGTGAAGAGAGGACCTCAGTGTGTCGTTTGAACTGAAAAAGTAGCCCTCAGATTAGGTGTGTGAAGAGAGGGCCCGTGTGTGTCGTTTGATCTGAAAAAGTAGCCCTCAGATCAGGTGTTGGGGAAAAGAGGCCCTCAGTTGTCGTTTGATCTGAAAAAGTAGCCCTCAATCAGGTGTGGTGAAGAGAGGACCTCAGTGTGTCGTTTGATCTGAAAAAGTAGCCCTCAGAATTTGGTGTGGTGAAGAGAGGACCTCAGTGGTCGTTTGATCTGAAAAAGTAGCCTCGATCAGGTTGTTGTGAAGAGGGACCTCAGTGTGTCGTTTGATCTGAAAAAGTACCCCAGATTAGGTGTGTGGAAGACAGGACCTCAGTGTGTCGTTTGATCTGAAAAAGTAGCCCTCAGATCAGGTGTGGTGAAGAGAGGACCTCAGTGTGTCGTTTGATCTCAAAAAGTAGCCCTCAGATCAGGTGTGGTGAAGAGAGGACCTCAGTGTGTCGTTTGATCTCAAATAAGTAGCCCTCAGATCAGGTGTGGTGAAGAGAGGACCTCATGTGTCGTTTGATCTCAAAAAGTAGCCCTCAGATCAGGTGTGGTGAAGAGAGGACCCAGTTGTTTCTGATCTCAAAAAGTAGCCCTCAGATCAGGTGTGGTGAAGGGGAGGACCTCAGTGTGTCGTTTGATCTGAAAAAGTAGCCCTCAGATCAGGTGTGGTGAAGAGAGGGACTAAACCACAAAACAAACCAACAAAAAAAAATGCTTCCAAAGCTTCCATGATCCAGAATTGAACAGGAGAAGGGCCCGAATTGTTCCCTTTCCAGGTTAGGTGTGATGCAATATAGATGCCTGTCTACAGGCCAGAATTGTTTCCCTTTTCCATGTTGGGGTGATGAATATAGACTGCCTGTCTACAGCCCGAATTGTTTTCCCTTTCCAGGTTAGGTGTGATTTCAATATAGACTGCCTGTTACTGGCCAGAATTGTTTCCCTTTCCAGGTTAGTGTGTGATGCAATATAAAAACTGCCTGTCTACAGGCCAGAATTGTTTCCCTTTCCAGGTCAGTGGTGTGATGCAACATAGACGCCTGTCTACAGGCCCCGAATTGTTTCCCTTTTCCAGGTCAGTTTTTGATGCAATATAGAAATGCCTGTCTACAGGCCAGAATTGTTTCCCTTTCCAGGTCAGTGTGTGATGCAATATAGACTGCCTGTCTACAGGCCAGAATTGTTTCCCTTTCCAGGTCAGTGTGTGATGAATATAGACTGTCTGTCTACAGGCCCGAGTTGTTTCCCATTCCAGGTCAGTGTGTGATGCAATGTAGACAGTCTGTCTACTGGCCAGAGTTGTTTCCCTTTCCAGGTCAGTGTGTGATGAATATGACTGTCTGTCTAAATGGCCAGAGGGTTTTTTCCTTTCCAGGTCAGTGTGTGATGCACTAGGGGCTACCTGTCCTCTGCCAGGTGCCTGTGTGATCCACTACGGTTGTCTGTTCACTATCCAGGTTTGTCTCCCTTTGTGTGATCCACTACAGGTTGTCTGTTCACTATCCAGGTTTGTCTCCCTTTGTGTGAAACCACTACAGGTTGTCTGTTCACTATCCAGGTTTGTCCCCCTTTGTGTGATCCATACAGGTTGTCTGTTCACTATCCAGGTTTGTCCTGCTTTGTGTGATCCCTCCCGGTTGTCTGTCACTATCCAGGTTTGTCCGCTTTGTGTGATCCACTACAGGTTGTCTGTTCACTATCCAGGTTTGTCCTGCTTTGTGTGATCCACTACAGGTTGTCTGTTCACTATCCAGGTTTGTCCCCGCTTGTGTGATCCACTACAGGCTATTCAGCCACCATACAGATTTGTTTCCCATTCCAGGTTAGTGTGTGACCCCCGCAGGATACCTGTCCACTATCCAGGATTGTTTCCCTTTCTCAGCTAGTGTGTGACCCACTGCAAGATACCGGTCTACTATCAAGGGTTGTTTCCCTTTCTCAGCTAGTGTATGACCCAGCAGGATACCTGTCCACTATCCAGGATTGTTTCCTTTTCAGCTAGTGTGTGACCCACTGCAGGAGGGCCCGTCCACTATCCAGGATTGTTTCCCCTTTTTCGCTAGTGTGTGACCCATGCAGGATATCTGTCCCACATCAGGATTGTTTCCCTTTCTCAGCTAGTGTGTGACCCCTGCAGGATTTCTGTCACTATCCAGGATTGTTTCCCTTTCTCCAGCTAGTGTGTGACACACTTCAGGATATCTGTCCACTATCCAGGATTGTTTCCCTTTCTCAGCTAGTGTGTGACAAACGCAGGATACCTGCCACTATCCAGGATTTGTTTCCCTTTTTCAGCTTGGTGTGTGACCCACTGCAGGATACCTGTCCACTATCCAGGATTGTTTCCCTTTCTCAGCTAGTGTGTGACCCCCCTGCAGGATACCTGTCCACTATCCAGGATTGTTTCCGTTTCTCAGCTAGTGTGTGACCCACACGGCAGTCGGGCCTAGATGAAAAACGGTCTGTTTAGATTTTCTGCCCGGCGTTGAACCCCGGCGCTGACCTTCACCGCTTTCGTAACGCTGGCATCGCACGTACACCACGCACGTGTTTCACTGCAGACTGAGTACTGATTTAGGTGGTGAAGTTTCTCTTGGTTAATCTTATTATCTTCGACACCCCATAACGGGTTTAATTTAACTCTGTCAGTGTTTTGGGGTTGTTTTTTTTTTCCTTTGTGCCGTTTGATAAAACTTCGGTTCAACCGGGGTCTTCTTTTTTTTTTGTGACTATTTTAGGCTTCGCATTTTTTTCCAGAATTTCTCCCTTTATATTTTTTTTTTTTTGTTGACCCCTTTTTTGTGGTTGGCGTCCATTTCAGGATGACCCCTTTTGGTCCACTTCAGGTTGTCTGCCCACAATCCAGTTTTGCCCCCACCTGGGCATTGGGGCCCCGTCTGTGCACTATAGGCTGCTGTGCATTGGGCTGTCTGTGTTTTTTCTGGGGGTTTTGTGTGTACCTCCCCCTAAATTTTTTTGTCTGGATATACTAAAGTTCCCACTTTCCTGCCATTAAAAAGCGAGTGCTTTCATAGAAACTGAGCCTGGGTAAATGATGCAATCATTTCCAGTATTTACAGCAGGTCAGCATGAAGGATTGTTGTTTAAATGTCCTTCTTTTTCTGAATTTTCCTACACTCCAACATAAACTTTGATATTTTTGTCGTATTTTAAAAAAATTTGTCCAAAAGGCAGTATGATTTTTTTTATACTTTTTTTAAGAAAGATCAATTGTGGGTTTAATTATTTTACAAAATTTGTTTTCCTTTAAAAACGAAAATTTTATTCCAAGAACAAACCACTGAATCCCTGTGATACAAAAAACAGGGGGGGCTGTCAGGTTGTAGACACATGTATTCAAAGGGGAGGGGCTGGCTGTAGGTTGTAGACACAGTGTATTAGGAGGGAGGGGGCTGTCGGTTTAGACATGTATTCGGGAGAGGGGGTGCGGCGTCAGGTTGTAGACACGTGTATTCGGAAGGAGGGGCCCCTGTGGGTTGTAGACAGTGTATTCAGGGGGGAGGGTGCGGCTGTCAGGTTTAGACACAGTGTTTCAGGGAGGAGGGTTTTGGCTGTCAGGTTGAGACACAGTGTTTTCAGGGGGGAGGGGCTGGCTGTCGGGTTTAGCAGTGTTTCGGGAGAGGGGGGGTGCGGCTGTCGGGTTGTAGAACAGTGTTTTCAGGGAGGGGGGTGCTGGCTTTCGGGTTGTAGCACAGTTATTCGGAGAGGAGGGGTGGTGTCAGGTTGTAGACACATGTTTTCGGAGAGGGGGGTGCTGGCTGTCAGGTTGTAACTGTTTCAGGAGAGGAGTGTGGCTGTCAGGTTTAGAACAGTGTATTCAGGAGAGGAGGGTGCTGGCGTCAGGTTGGGACAGTGTATTCAGGAGAGGAGGGTGCTGCCTGTCGGGTTTGTAGACAGGTATTCAGGAGAGGAGGGTGCTGGCTGTCATTTGTAACAGTGTATTCAGGAGGGGGGGGGGGGGGAGGGGGGCCCCCTGTCGGTTGTAGACAGTGTATTCGGAGGGGAGGGTGCTGGGGTCAGGTTGTAGACACAGTGTTTCAGGAAAGGGAGGGGCTGGCGTCAGGTTGAGACACAGTGTATTCGGGGGAAGGGGGGGGTGGCGTCAGGTTTAGAACAGTGATTCGGGAGAGGGGGTGCTGGCTGCGGTTTGTAGACACAGTGTTTCAGAGGGGGGGTGCGGTGTCAGGTTGTAGACACAGTTATTCAGGAAGGAGGGGCGGCTGTCAGGTTGTAGACACAGTGTTTTCAGGAGAGGAGGGTGCTCCCTGTCGGGTTTGTAGACACAGTGTTTTCGGGGGAAGGAGGGGCTGGCTGTCAGGTTGTAGCCCTGTATTCGGGAGAGGGGGGTGTTGGCTGTCAGGTTGTAGACACAGTGTATTCAGGGAGGAGGGGGTGGCTTCGGGTTTGTAGACACAGTGATTCAGGAGAGGAGGGTGTGCTGTGGGTTGTGACAGTTATTCGGGAAAGGGGGGGTCTGCCTGTCGGGTTGTAGAATAGTGTATTAGGGGGAAGGGTGCGGGTGTCAGGTTGTAACACAGTTTTTAGGGAGGAGGGTCTCCTGTCGGGTTGTAGACAGTGTTTTTCGGGGAGAGGGGGGTGGGGCTGTCGGGTTTGAGACCATGTATTCAGAGAAGGGGTCTGCCTGTCAGGTTGTAGACACAGTTATTCAGGAGAGGGGGGTGCTCCCTTGTGCATGGTTTTCCCCCATACCCTGCATTTTTCAGGCGGCTTTCTGTTGCCATGCAACCACACTGTTTTATAACTGCTGACCCTTGCACTGACAGTCGGGATTTTTCGTTTTGTTTTTTCAGGATGGATCACCCCAGGTGAAGGGACGTCACTAAAGTTCTGAGCAATGGGTTGCAGTTTTTAAGTGGGACTGTCAACAATGTGAACTTCCCCATTGCATGGGATATCCAACCCCTAGGTCTGAGGTTTTTGCAGCAGAGATGAGAAAGGGCTGGGTGGTGCCGGAATCCACAGTCAAGGAATGGGAAAGAGGCCATGTTGTTTTTGAAGGAAAAAGGACTTTGGGAAAAGTTTGAAGGTTTTTCTTACATCGAAAAACATGATTGCCATTTGGTTGATTTCCCTTTTTGTGTTTAAGATCATGCTAGATGTTTTCAGCATTTTAAAAACTAGTGTATAATACTTTCTGTTCATATGTACACAGTATTTTCCCACACATGCATCAACACCCCCAAACGTCCCCCCTTTCACTCACACACATACACATGCAAGGACATTGTTTATAAACACCATTTAAAGAACATACACAAATTAACCTCATTCTCTGTCTACACACACATGCACGAAAAGCAGTGAAGTACCACGCACACACCACAACACACACAAACAGTCACACACAAACATAACACACACAAAAACACACCCCACACCCACATACACACATGCTCATGGACGCATGCTCTCTCACACAGCACCACACAAACATATAGCAGGGACCACAATCCACACACAACACACACATACCCAACCCACACAACACACACACACACACCACACAACCACACACCCACTCCAACATGCTTTAATTTTTTTAATTTTTATTCATAATTGTGCCAGTGTTGGAGACCAAATAAACCTTAACACAGTATTTTTAAGAGTACTGTGTGATGCATTTTCCTTCAAATTGACCCAAGAGGTTGTCAGTTTGGTAAGGTTTTTATGCAGTGTTTCCTGTACCTTCAGCCGATGGGGCCCTTGCGGTCGGCTGGGCTATAAACAACATTATCTTACTTATCTTACCTGTACCTATAGAGACCATTCACTCATACAATCTCTCCATGTGAACTCTGCACCTTTTGGACCGTTCAGGCACAACAGGTACGACATGGTTTTTTGTCGTTTCACGAGTTTGTCACGAGGCCCAACGTTGACCCCTTAGGGGGGTGGAATTTTTCATTTTTTTATTGTCGTTGTTGTTGTCGCGTGTCCGTCCCTTAGTGTGGCTTGTGGTGCGGTTGCACCTTGGTGTAGTTCAGCTCAGGTTAGGTTTGCTTTCTCTCTCTCTCTCTCTCTCTCTCTAATTCCACTGCCGTGCAATTCATCCTGCAGGTTCACGGGTGGCTGGTACCTTTCTCTCGGACTTGCTGTCTATCGGCCTCTCGCCGGTCTTTTTACCTGTCGCACGTGCTTCATTTCTGTTAGTTTGAGGTATGCTCACTCTGTGACGTAGCATGGCATGTGGCTGCCATCGCTCAGGCAGGTTTTCTCTTCACTCGAGCGGAAGATGTCCCTGGGAGCGCCTGCTCCGGTCCTGGTTCTTCACCTTATCTTCGAAGGTACAGTCGGTTTACCTTCATTTCCTACAGTCGGCCTGTAGGAGAGGGACATCACTTCATCTTTTTTCCGCATCTGCGTGCTGTCCTCTCGACTGGACAGAGGGCAGAGAGAGTCGTTTGACCCACCTCTTCTGGGTCACCCACGGGTAGCTGGTAAGCATCAGTTTCGTGGTTTGTTTGTTTTTTTTTTTTGTTGTTGTTAGCCGGCTTATTCTTCTCTTTTGCGCAATGTTCTTTGTTTTCAAAATTGTAAAAGAAATATTGTTTGAGACCTTTTCTCTGGTTAATTCAATCTTTAACCTTTCCATTCTAAATTATATCCAAAATTCTTTCTCCTGTTTATGCATCTGGTGATGCGGTAGTTGGTGGGGATGGGAGAGAACCTGGTGATTCAGGGTTGGTACTTGCTTGGTCTCGCTCGTCCGCCCCTGTCCATTCGCCCGGACTCTTATTCTTCGGCCACCATCTGTTTGTGTGTGCAAGGAGAACGAGTTTTATGTTCGCGAGCGTGCGTACGCATGATTTGTCGTTTGGATGCGTGGTTGGAGATTTGTGTTATTTTGAAATGTGGCTATAAAATGTGATAATTATGCCATTGAATTATTATTTGCAAATGGTGGTGGCAGTTATAAAGCGATGGTTGCTGTGTTGGTTCATTTCCTAAAAAAGGAAAATGTTAAACGTGAGTGAGAGAAGGATGAAGATAATTCATATTTGTTTTATAGCCTGTTAATTTTTAAAGCAGTCTCTTACCTGCTTCGTGTGAGAAGACTTTAACGAACCTTCCGGATTTGGTTGGTTTGCTGTGTTATGCTCAGGGCTGTGTTGAGCTGGTGTTGTTGGTTGTATTTAGTAGACTCCCCTCGCCCATCATGCGAGTGGCTGTTAGGATTTAACAGCATGGGGTCAGGGCTGTACTGACTGCGGGGTTCCAGTACCCTCCTTCCCTCCTCTCTTCTTTCCTCCCAGTTACCTTTTCCCCTCCTCCCGGGGGCTTCACCGGAGCTTGGACTGGTTGGTGCCACGCACTGGTTTGGGGCCACGCACTGGTTGGGGTCACGCACTGGTTGGGACCGCGCACTGGTTGGTGCCGCGCACTGGTTGGGACCGCGCACTGGTTGGTGTCACGCACTGGTTGGGGTCACGCACTGGTTGGGGCCACGCACTGGTTGGGACAACGCACTGGTTGAGGCCACGTACTGGTGGAAAGGCCCGTGGACTTGGCTGGACTGTCCTGACCCCCGTCCAGGGCCTCCAGCAACAACGCCCCGTTCCCGGGGACGCGCTCTCCACCGTCTGTTTGTGTGTGTCAAGGGTGTCGGCCTTGAACGACTCTCTTCAAGAACCGACCCGGTTGGGGGCACCTGGTGCGACAGGTGTTCCCAGTGGGCTCTGGAGGAGCAGGGGTGTGGGGAACTACTTGTCATGGAAAGGGATGGGTGCTGGAAATGTTTATTTATAATTGTGTATATGTCATATGTGTTGAAATGTTTGATTGTGATTGTGTATGTCGTGTATTGAAATGCTTGATTGTGATTGTGCATGTTGTGTGTGTTGGAATGCTTGATTGTGATTGTGCATGGTGCGTGTGTTGAAATATTTATTTGTGATTGTGTGTGTTGATGTGAATAAATGGGGTGTTGTATCGTAATCTCCTTGTGGTGGGCTCTTGCGAGGCGTGTGAGGTCAGTCACTCCCTTCACTCCCATCTAAACTGATCCTGTCAGGGCAGACCTCTAGGGGTCGGTCGTGACAATTGTGGGGGCTCGTCCGGGATGTGAAGGGCTCTGACTGTCTCTCTCGTTTCGCGGAGTACCTGTTTAGTTTTGTCTGTTTTGTATACGTTTAGTCAGTTTGTCGTGGTTGTTTGTGGGTGGTTGGCTGGTGACTCTAGCGTGAAGGGAGTCTTTTGGTGGCCTGAAGGAACATCTGGTGTGACTGGGGGGTCGAGTCGAGACGAGGGGGAATCGACCGCACCCAGACCTCTTTCCTCGGGTACCTCACGCAGATGTGGCCGTAAGTCTCGCCTTTCTGTTGCCACTCAGTCTGCTATTCCTGTTTGTGGTTAACCAGTTTTCTTAACCGGGTGGTTGAGTACAGGTGGGTGTATCAGACGTTAGTGTCGCTTTTCTTTTCTCCGGATTCCTTCTGTCATTTTTTTTTTGTTTTGTCGGTGAGCCCCACCGCACTGTTGCTCGTGTTGTGGAGCGCGGTGTTGCCAGAGTGGGAGCAGCTGGAACCATATCCGCACACACACACACACACATACACACATCCTTAAAATATCTGTTTTTCAAGTGGAATTGTCTTTTCCCGGTATTTGAGAACCGTTAGGATAGTGTTGTCATGGCAACGTCCGGTGCTGGTGGTATGGCGACGCGTGCGTCGAAGAAGAAAGGTATTCAAAATGTAGTCCCTACTATTAGTACCAGTACTTCGACTACAGTGACTTCTACTTATTCCAGTGCTGTAGCAGATAGTCCAGTGAGTACTTTTACTACTTCTTCGCTAAGGATCTTCCTGTTGAGACCCCGACTGGCACTTCCGCTCGGAAGCGTCAGAGTATAGTGAAGCAACTGTGGGCTTCTGTTGAGTCGCAGAAACCAAAGGCCTCTCTTCTCCATGCTTCCCCTGTAAGGAGTACGCCCGGGGAGACTTTCCTCATGGGAAAGTCGAGACCCAAGGGCGGGTCAGATGGGATTATCCTCCCGTGTCGGGAGTGGTGAATCCTGCTCAGGATATCACCTCTGTCCTGATGTTTTTGGAGCGACAGCGACAAGAGGATGCTGCCAGGCAGGAAGCCCTGGTAGGGAAGAGGCTGCCAGGCAAAAAGCCCTGCGTAGGGAAGAGGCTGCCAGGCAGGAAGCCCTGCGTAGGGAAGAGGCTACTCTACGTAGGGAAGAGCTGGATAGGATGGAGGCTCTGCGCAGAGAGGAGACTGACAGACAGGAAATTCTGCGTAGGGAAGAGGCTATTCTGCGTAGGGAGGAGGAAACTCGGCGTAGGGAAGAGGCTGTCAGGCAGGAGGCTCTCCGTCGGGAAGAGTTGGATCAGCGTAGGGAGGAGGCTGCCAGACAGGAGGCTCTGCGCAGGGAGGAGATGGAACAACTTCTTTCGCGGCCTCCCGCATCTGTAAATCAGGGGGTTAACCAACAGGCAAGTGATAGAGTTAGAGGTCCAAAGTTAAAGCTTCCAGAGTTCAGACCTAGTGAGGACATTGATATGTTCTTAGAACATTTTGACCAAGTGGCTAGTTCATACCAATTGTCTGAGGAACAAAAGGCCATGCACCTTTTTCTGGATTATCTGGTGCTGCAAGGGAGTGTGTGCTCACTCTAAATGAAGGCGCGTCTTATGCAGACATGCAGTTGGCTCTGCGTAAGCGTTTCCACCTTACCCCAGAGACGTACAGGAGGAAGTTCAGGTCCATGAAGAAGAATAACGAGACCTTCGTGCAGTTTGGAGATAGGCTGCGCAAAACGCTAGGGTACTGGCGTCAGTTGGCTAAGCTGGAGCTGGAGATCTGATTCTCATCGAACAGCTACCAACACCGTGTCCCCAGAGTTGAGGATCCGTATAGGCGAGACAGCACCTCAGGATTTCGCGGCTGCGATTCATACCGCAGAGGTGTTTTGCTGAAGCTCGTAGAGCTTATGGGCATCGCCCAGATACGGACAGGAAGACCCCCACAGGATTTAGTGGCAATAAACGCTGACGACTACTAGCGGGTTTGAACAAGGCAGCAGTTCATCGGGGATTTCAGCACCCCGGATGTTTTTCTTTGTGGCGTCCGACCACATTAAGAAAGATTGCCCTAAAGCCCCCCGGTAGTCATGGGGCTAGTTCCCTGCGTCTCTCGTGCCTCGGCTAACGTGGGGTCCATCCCAGCTTCTGGTGGTACAGAGTGCCCAGTGTTTCTCTCTGTTGTTGGTTCCTCCTTGGTCGACACCATCAGGGATTCGGGAGCATCAACGATCTTTGTGGATAAGAATTTGGTTTCCCCTGAGGCTCGGCGGGGCGCCAGTTACGATGTGTGCGGGTTGGAGGCTGGTTTTACCTCCACCCGTCCTTCTCGTACTCATTTCTATCTCCACCCCCTACTTCTGTGGTGAAGTATGGGCCATCGCGGTGGAGCGACCTCTGTATTCCCTTATCATAGGGAATACTATCACCTTTGCGCGACGGACGCAGTCAGTCCCGTGTCTACAGATCTGCCCGTACAGGCATGTGTGGGAGTTACCACACGCGCCAAAGCTAAGAAACAGGAGCAGGAATTGCGTCCTGTTCTACAGCCAATCTCTGACGAGGTTCTGGCCAGGATTGATCCTGCTACCATGGTCCGTCTTCAAGCCAGGACTTGGATGTCCAACGCCTGCGACAACTGGTAGAATCGTCCCGCTCAGTCAGCTCGACACGCCCAGTGAGCTTTGAGCTCCACAAGGGTATCCTCTTTAGGGTTTTCACTCAGGCAGATCGGGTAGCCAAGCAACTAGTCGTTCCCAAAGCTTGAGAGAGTCTGTTCTCCGGCAGGCCCATGATTCACCCATGGCAGGTCATATGGGCTCAAAGCGGACTCTCGAGCGAGTAAGAACGGGACTTCTTCTGGCCGGGGATGAACTCACAGGTTAGGCAGTACTGCCGCAGTTGCGATGTCTGCCAACGGACAACGCCTAAGGGTCGCTTGAAGCGTGTTCCCCTAGGGTCAGTGCCACTGGTTGGGGTTGACCTGGTGGACCTATTAATCCACCATCCGATCGCGGTCACCGCTACTCTTTAGTAGTGGTAGACTCTGCGACTCGATACCCAGAGGTTGTCCCACCTAGGACTAATCGATGCCCTACTGTGCTGTGGCTCTCCGGCAGATTTGACGCGCACTGGTGTGCCCAAGAAGAAGTACGGCCGGAAGTTTGTACTGGAGAGCGATCATCATCCTCTCCAGTACCTGGACCGGATTCCGGCCAGTCAGTCGTCGACTCATGAGTTAGGCAGGGGAACTGCAGAGTCATGCGTTCACTTTTCGCCATATCAAGGGTTCCAGCAATACGGATGCTGACTATCTTAGCCGAGCTCCGTGATCAGCACATTGGAAAATCAGTCCGAGGACCACTTCCCCTCAACCAGGTTATATCCCCTTTTGTCTCTGTATCAGGTGTAGTGACAGTTTTCACTTCAGTGAGGTTAACGGTAGTGAATCATCAATGGTTCGGATTGCTACTTCTATTGTTGGAAGGTTTGCTTAGTTGTTTGATAAATGTAGTATTATGTATTTCCCTGTATAATTCTATCATGGAATGTTTGTATTGGATTTATCGTACTCTGTCGATCACAGAGGGTTGGGTTCGGTCCCATTGTTGTGAATTTGCACATGCGTCAAGGTTCAAAGAGCACTGTATCTCAGAGAAACAGATGCTTTTAGAAGGGGGTTTGTCACGAGTTTGTCACGAGGCCTACGACGATTGACCCATCTAGGTGGGAATTGTTCATTTGTTTATTGTCGTTGTTGTTGTCGCGTGTCCGTCCCTTAGTGTGGCTTGTGGTGCGGTTGCACCTTGGTGTACTTCAGCTCAGGTTAGGTTTGCTTTCTCTCTCTCTCTCTCTCTCTAATTCCACTGCCCGTGCAATTCATCCTGCAGGTTCACGGGTGGCTGGTACCTTTCTCTCGACTTGCTGTCTATCGGCCTCTCGCCGGTCTTTTTACCTGTCGCACGTGCTTCATTTCTGTTAGTTTGAGGTATGCTCACTCTGTGACGTAGCATGGCATGTTGGCCGCCATCGCTCAGGCAGGTTTTCTCTTCACTCGAGCGGAAGATGTCCCTGGGAGCGCCTGCTCCGGTCCTGGTTCTTCACCTTATCGTCGAAGGTACAGTCGGTACCTTCATTTCCTACAGTCGGCCTGTAGGAGGGACATCACTTCATCTTTTTTCCGCATCTGCGCTGCTGTCCTCTCGACTGGACAGAGGGCAGAGAGAGTCGTTTGACCCGCCTCTTCTGGTCACCCACGGTAGCTGGTAAGCATCAGTTTCGTGGTTTGTTTGTTTTTGGTTTTTTTTGTTGTTAGCCGCTTATTCTTCTCTTTTGCGCAATGTTCCTTTTGTTTTCAAATTGTAAAAGAATATTGTTTTGAGACCTTTTTCTCTGGTTAATTCAATCTTTAACCTTTCCATTCTAAATTATATCCAAAATTCTTTCTCCTGTTTATGCATCTGGTGATGCGGTAGTCGGTGGGATGGGAGAGAACCTGGTGATTCAGGGTTGGTACTTGCTTGGTCTCGCTCGTCCGCCCCTGTCACATTCGCCGGACTCTTATTCTTCGGCCACCATCTGTTTGTGTGTGCAAGGAGAACGAGTTTTATGTTCGCGAGCGTGCGTACGCGTGATTTGTCGTTTGGATGCGTGTTGGAGATTTGTGTTATTTTGAAATGTGCTATAAAATGTGATAATTATGCCATTGAATTATTATTTGCAAATGTGGTGGCAGTTATAAAGCGATGGTTGCTGTGTTGGTTCATTTCCTAAAAAAGGAAAATGTTAAACGTGAGTGAGAGAAGGATGAAGATAATTCATATTTGTTTTTAAGCCTGTTAATTAATGCAGTCTCTTACCTGCTCGTGTGAGAAGACTTTAAACGAACCTTCCGGATTTGGTTGGTTTGCTGTGTTATGCTCAGGGCTTGTTTGAGCTGGTGTTGTTGGTGTATTTAGTAGACCTCCCCTCGCCCATCATGCGAGTGGCTGTTAGGATTTAACAGCATGGGTCAGACTGTACTGACTGCGGGGTTCCAGTACCCTCCTTCCCTCCTCTCTTCTTTCCTCCCAGTTACCTTTTCCCTCCTCCCGGGGCTTCACCCGGAGCTTGGACTGGTTTGGTGCCACGCACTGGTTGGGGCCACGCACTGGTTGGGTCACGCACTGGTTGGGACCGCGCACTGGTTGGTGCCGCGCACTGGTTGGACCGCGCACTGGTTGGTGTCACGCACTGGTTGGGGTCACGCACTGGTTGGGCCACGCACTGGTTGGGACCACGCACTGGTTGAGGCCACGTACTGGTGGAAAGGCCCGTGGACTTGGCTGGACTGTCCTGACCCCCGTCCAGGGCCTCCAGCAACAACGCCCCGTTCCCGGGGACGCGCTCTCCACCGTCTGTTTGTGTGTGTCAAGGGTGTCGGCCTTGAACGACTCTCTTCAAGAACCGACCCGGTTTGGGGCACCTGGTGCGACAGGGGGTTCCCAGTGGGCTCTGGAGGAGCAGGGGTGTGGGGGAACTACTTGTCATGGAAAGGGATGGGTGCTGGAAATGTTTATTTATAATTGTGTATATGTCATATGTGTTGAAATGTTTGATTGTGATTGTGTATGTCGTGTATTGAAATGCTTGATTGTGATTGTGCATGTTGTGTGTGTTGGAATGCTTGATTGTGATTGTGCATGGTGCGTGTGTTGAAATATTTATTTGTGATTGTGTGTGTTGATGTGAATAAATGGGGTGTTGTATCGTAATCTTCCTTGTGTGGGCTCTTGCGAGGCGTGTGAGGTCAGTCACTCCCTTCACTCCCATCTAAACTGATCCTGTCAGGGCAGACCTCTAGGGGTCGGTCGTGACATACGTACAGAGGTTGTTTTGTTATTAACAAGTCTGTCCATGTGTAACCTGTACTAGCCAAGGTCGTTCAGTCACTAGCAGGTCTGTGTGTGTGTTACCTGTGCCTACAGTCATTCAGTCAGTGACAAATTTGTCCAGGAGTTACCTGTACTAGCCAAGGTTGTTCAGTCACTAGCAGGTCTGTCTGTGTGTTACCTGTGCCTACAGTCATTCAGTCAGTGACAGATTTGTCCAGGAGTTACCTGTACTTGCAAAGGTTGTTCAGTCACTAGCAGGTCTGTCCATGTGTTACCTGTTCCTGCAGAGGTCATTCAGTTACTAGCCGATCCATAATTATGTTGACTATGCCTACAGCAATTGTCAAGACACTAACAGGTCAGTACATGTGTTATCTGTACCTAGTGAGGTCGTTCACACTCTAGCAGGTCTGTCTGTCTGTTCTCTGCACCAACAGAAGTTGTTCAGGCACAAACATGTCTGTCTGTGTGTTACCTGTACCTACAGAGGTCGTTCAGTCACTAACAGGTCTGTCTGTCTGTTCTCTGTACCTACAGAAGTCGTTCAGTCACTAACAGGTCTGTCTGTTACCTTTTCCTACAGAGGTCGTTCAGTCACTAACACCAACAGGTCTGTCTGTTACCTTTTCCTACAGAGGTCGTTCAGTCACTAACACCAACAGGTCTGTCTGTTACCTGTTCCTACAGAGGTCGTTCAGTCACTAACACCAACAGGTCTGTCTGTTACCTGTTCCTACAGAGGTCGTTCAGTCACTAACAGGTCTGTCTGTTACCTTTTCCTACAGAGGTCATTCAGTCACTAACACCAACAGGTCTGTCTGTTACCTTTTCCTACAGAGGTCGTTCAGTTACTAACACCAACAGGTCTGTCTGTTACCTTTTCCTACAGAGGTCGTTCAGTCACCAACACCAACAGGTCTGTCTGTTACCTTTTCCTACAGAGGTCGTTCAGTCACCAACACCAACAGGTCTGTCTGTTACCTTTTCCTACAGAGGTCGTTCATGTTTACTAACAGGTCTGTTGTTACTTTTCCTACAGAGGGCGGTGTTGTTGTGTGTCGATTGCCTAACCATTCACGACCAATACAGCACCACTGAATACAGCTCGTGTAACTCAGACTATATGTATATTGCAATAGAAACAAATACAGATTACAAGATGGCTGTTTCCTCATGTAGGGACTCCCTGCTTACCGTCACCATGCGCAACCATCAGCAACTGCCAACTGTCACTAACTTCCGGGTCTCTCTATTCAAAAAAAGGTAAAGGGAATGAGGGAATTAAATCTTCATTATAATAATGTTTCTATTACGGATGTATGAAATATTACATCCCTTCTACCTCAGTTCAAAACTGTTATTTCAGGGTTAGGTGATGTTAGAAGGCATTCATGTATTAATCTACATATTGTGTTAACTAAAAATTAGACAAGTGTGTCAAAAACTAGGTGTTAAGAAGCCCATGCATACCATGCGGAATAACAGGAACTAGAACCTGGAAACTCAGAAACGAAATCCAATATTTCATGCTAATCTATTATTCTTTTTTTTCAGGCAATGTCTCGTGGCTGCGTTCTCATTTTAACACTTAGTACTTTCAATTAACCTGGCTTTGTTTCGGACTATAAGGGGTAATTTTCGGGGTGTTGGACTGGATACAAGAGAGTCTGGTTTGAGGTTGATGTGGGGGCTGTTGTTCTTTGTTGTTGTAGGTGAAGTTCTTCATTCAAGTGGTGTCCGTGCTCAATTCATCATCATTCATTCCACCATCCTCTGGGAAGTTTTCAGGCATTTGAGAGCTGTAGAGTTGATCCTGCCTGACTGTGATCTTCTTGATAGTGGGATGAGTTGCGGGTTGATGCGGGTTACCTCCTGGTTTGCTTGGCTGTAAAGCTTGGTTCTTTCTTTGATGTCTTTGCATGGAGTTGTGATTGTAGTAGGAGGTCAGTTGTTCTTTTTCGGTTGTCTCTCAAGAACTGTATCTCTAACCTGAATATCCGTAGTTAGCGATGTTGCCTTGGCCTCAGCGTAGTTCTTCAATCTTCTTTTTCATGAGGACGGTATGTTGGCGTTTCTGCGCTTCCAGATGAGCAAATGGGGAGTGGAGGAGTGGGGATGAGGGGGACTTCAGGGAGTTTGACTTTTATTTTTTCGCAAACAGAGCTTCAGGCGGGCTGTCATTCCTGTACTGCTGTGCGGGGTAGCTCGTAATTGCGCAGATATTTGTTCAGTTCCTGCTTTCCATTTCTGGTTTTCTTCTGAGCAGACTGGATGACTTTCTTGAGCATTGGCTACATATCGATCTACACCACCATTTGCTTGGGGCCACTAGAGGGTCACTTTACGATTGTTTAGAACACAGCAGTGCAGCGAAACTGTCCAACTCTTGGCTGTTGAAGGGCGGGCCATTGTCTGATTGGTGGATGTCCGGCACACCAGGGGGCGAATATTGCATCAAGTTTTAGGACACAGTGACTTGAAAATGGAGGATTGATTATTTTCATCTTCTGGAAACCTGGTTTATGCAGCAGTGTCCACGAGAAGATTATCTCCAGAAGGAGAGGAACCAGTGAAAGTCATGCTGACATCGGACCTTGGACGGGCAGGGCAATTCAGTCATTCTCATTGGTTCCACCAATGTTCAGGGATTGTAGCGGAGTCTTGCAAGACAGGACTTGGGACTGTGTTGGTCAACTAAACGATCATTGTAGGGGAATCCACACCTTTTCTCTCAGGCAAACGTTTTTGTCTTTATAATTCCCTGTGGACCTTCATGTGCTTGTCATTTGTTCGATGTTGAAGTGACACTTGGGATTCATTGTTGTTGCCAACGGAAGATTGATGTCAGATTTCATCACACAAGAGAGTTCATATTTGATGGTTTGATTGACTTGAAATGATGAAACGTCGTTGGGACGGATCACTGGGGACCTTGCCATTGGTTTATGCTTCTATTGCTTTCTTGACCGCTTGGAGTGTAGGGTTTATCTTGTTGCATGATGATTTCTTGAATTGTCATGGCTTTGGGTATGGTGTGATTAACAAGAAATTTCACATAATCATCTGCAACAGTCTTTCTTTTCTGTTTTGTTCTTGTTTTCTGCCTTTTACACAGGGTGTCGACTCAGATAGTCAGCTGGATTGCTGATTCTCAGCTGATAACGTAGCGGTGAAGTCAAAGGGATTGCAGGTCGAAGTTTCCACTCTTTCGATGCGTGCGGTCGTGCGTGATGTTTGTACTGTTGAAGATTCCTTCATGAGGCTTGTGGTCTGAAATCACTGTAAAGTGATGCCAAACAGATTACAAGTAGATGTGTTCACACGGCCCAGACGAATGCGAGAGCTTCTCGTTCGGTTTGTGAGTTGCGGGACTAACATCTGTTAAAGCACGGGCTGCTTAGGCTACTGTGTTGCTGAGTGCCTTGGTAATATCGCTGTGTGAGAAATGCGCCAAGACCAAAGGGCTTGCATCCACAACAACTTCAGTTGCTGCGTCTGGGTTGTAGTAGCTCATGACTGGGAGTCACTCCTGTTTTGACTTCAATTCATTAAATGAGTCTTCTTGAAGCAGCGACAAATCCATGTCAGCATTCTTGAGTGTCAGGTCTCGCAAGGGTTAGTGTTCTGAGCGTAGTTGGGAATGAAACGAGTTAGGTAATTGGTGAGGCCATAGGAATACTTCTGACGTCCTTCACGTGCCAGGGGCAGTAGCTTTGCAAACAGCTTCAACCCTTTTTTGGATTCAGGCGAAATTCCATTCTGTCAAAATGATGCCGTTTAGGATTAAACTGTGTCTTATTGTATTCGCTTTGATCCTGTTGAGGGTCAGTTTTCTTTTCTTACAAGACGGGCAAAAAAAACTTGCTTCTGCATCCCATCTGTTTTCTGGTTTTGTCCGTAAACCAAGGTTTCTTCATTGTGTTTAGAACTCCTGGAATGTCAGATTTGACTTCGGGATGTGTTTTGGGATATCTCAGCAGCGGGTCACTCCAAGTTCAGACGCTTGTATCGTCGCATAACGACAATGCGTGAGATTGTTGTGATGTTTCTTGACTGTTCTCCAAGTTCAAGTTGGTGGTATCCAGAGTTTAAGATCCAAACTTGCTTAACTCGGTTGCCTCTTTCAGTCGCATCAATATGTCATCAAAACCGTAGCTTGATGTGACGTGTTCTTTTGATGGCTTTGGTTTGGCATGCGCATGTCCTCACAAATACGGAATTGTTTCATGGGCTTCTTGGGTTTGGCACTTCATCGATAGGGGAAACCAGGGGTAGGTCCGTCAACCTTTTCATTTATGTCTAGTTCCTCTTGTCGTTTCTAGTTCTTCATTCAACCTTCTTGCGCATGTGGTATTGGGATGCCGCGATGTGGGTGGGTATAGGTGACACTGAGTGTCTTATACAATGTTACTTTCCATCTTTCTTTTGGACTATGCCTTGAAACAGGGTAGGGTTTTCATCACAAGAGTGTCGGCAACAGGCGTGTGCTGGCAGCCAGAGCAAAAATCACAATTCGTTGTTTTCTGCTGTGACTGCTACAAGGAGATTTCTCCCTTGCATCTGGTTGGGGTTGTACAACTTGATAAGTGCAGTAGTGATGAAGTGTCTTTGTATGTTACTTTTGTTTGTGTATTTGTCCTTGCTCTTGTTGAGGTTCTTTGGCACCATATGCCTAGATAATGTGATGGGGTGTCAGTTCTTTGTTCTGTTCATACTATTGAATGATTGTTCATCAAGTACGTTTACTGAAGCTCCGTATCATACGGAAAAAAGGTACAGTCTACCTGAGAGTGCGAGGATGATATCAGCAAAGGGCGTTTTTGTTACAGATACCCACTCCAAATTTGTACTCGTCATCAGAAGTAAGAATGGTAATCACTGCACTGAATGTTCTTCACATTCGCTGGTCGACGACGTGGATAAGATCGGGGCTTGCCGGATCTGCACCACCTTGCATAATGTCCCACCTTTGAACTATGAGTGACAAGGTCTTTTCTTTGGCTGGGCACTTTTCTCGAGGATGTTGTTGTCCTCACAACAACTGCACATTTTGCTGTTCCATTATTCTGCAATGAAGAGATATGGCGGGAATGTTGCAGGGGTCCACGTTGTTGTAGATGTTGATGTGATTTATATCTATCTGTCTTAGTTCTCGACAATGAAGTTACGACGATTTTGTGACGTCTCACCATGTGGGCTGTAGCACTACATTCACCTTTCCATTTCTTGAGGCTTTGTTGTCAGACTGTTCTTGTAAAACGTGCTGTATCCATATGCTGTGTCAAAGTGAGTGTTTTCATCACGAAGTGCACGTTTAGTTGGTTTGACGGACGTACATCCTTGGAAATTTGTGCTTTGATCCCTGTCTTCATTTTCAAAGGTCGCATCTTGCAGCGAGCAAATCTCAGTCGTGTATAAAAAGCGTCAATCGTTTCATCTTCATTTGTCGACACTGTCGAAACTTGTGTTTCGAATCAATGGGTCTTTTCGGGTATAATGAGCATTGAAGGAAATCCACAAGAGGCTTTGTACTCGTCGTTGACATCATCGCCTTCCCCTCTTTGTTGAGCAGTAAACGTTTCGTTAGTTTGTGAAAACTTCTTCGCGGGCATAATGAAGTAGAAGAGCTTTTTTCTTTGTCATTTCTCTGTCATGAAAGTGCAGTGGATGAATTTCGAAACCGTGTATGCACATTCTCTTCACAGCGGGTTCCGAGTTGCCTTAATCAGATAGTGAACGGTAAAAAGTTCGAATTTGGGCAGAGCGTTGGCCATCTCGAATCTGTGAACATAAATTGAAGAAAACTTGTAGGTTCGGCCTCGTCGCAGTTGTGTGATGCGTGTGTGCGTGTCGAATGCAAATACCATTCACGACCAATCAGCACCACTGAATACAGCTCGTGTACTCCAGACAATAGGAATATTGCATTGTAACAAATAACTGATTACAAGATGGCTGTTCCACATGTAGGACTCCGCTTTACCTGCAAATTGCTCAACAATCAGCTATGCCAACTGTCACAAACATTCCGGGTCTCTCTATTGAATAAAGGTAACGGGAATGATGGGAATTAAACTTAAATAATAATAATGTTTCAAAACGGACGTTGAAAAAAAGTACAGGCGTTCAGTCACTAAAACCAAACAGGTCTGAGTCAGTTACCTTTTCCTACAGTGTCGCTTCTGTTTAACACCTACAGGTCTGTCTGTGACCCTTTTCCTTCTGAGGTCGTTAAGTCACCAACACCAAAGGTCTGTCTGTTACCTTTTCATACAGAAGGTCGTTCTGTTACTAACTAGGTCTGTCTGGACTTTTCTACTGAGGTAGTCAGTCACTAACAGGTTCTGTCTGTTACCTTTTATACAGAGGTCGTTCTGTCACTAAGGTCTGTCTGTTACCTTTTCCACAGAGGTAGTTCTGTCTCTAAACAGGTCTGTCAGGTTACCATTTTCCTACAGAGGTCGTTCAGTTACTAACTCCAACAGGTCTGTATGTTACCTTTTACTTCAGAGGGAGTCAGTTACTAACACCAAACAGGTCTGTCTGTTACCTTTTCATACAGTGGTCGTTCAGTCACTATACACCAACTGGGACTGTCTGTTACCTTTTCCTACTGAGGTCGTTCAGTCTCTAACAGGTCTGTCTGTTACCTTTGCCTACAGTAGTTCGGTTCAGTTACTAACACCATAACAGGTCTGTCTGTTTACCTTTTCCTACAGTGTTGTTCAGTCACTAACACAACAGGTTTGTCTGTTTCCTTTCCATACAGAGGTGTTTCAGGTCACTAACAGTCTGTCGGAGTCCTTTCATTTACACAGTCGTTCTGTCACCTACAGGTTCTGTCCTGTTACCTTTTCCTAAGTGGTCGTTTTACAGTCACTAACTGGGTCTGTCTGTTACCTTTTACTTCACTGGTCGTTCAGTCACTGACACAAACAGGTCTGGTCTGTGACCTTTTCCTACAGAGGTCGTTTCAGTTACTAACACCAACAGGTCTGTCTGTTTCCTTTTCCTACAGAGGTGTTCAGTCAATAACAGGGTCTGTTCTGTTACCTTTTCCTGAAGAGGTCGTTCAGTCACTAACAGTTGTCTGTTACCTTTTTCCTACAGACGCGTCGTTCAGTCATCCAACAGGTCTGTCTGTACATTTGCCTTCAGAGTTCGTTCAGTCACATCAGGGCTGTCTGTTAACTTTTTTTATGAGGTCGTTCAGTTACTAACACCAACAGGTCTGTCTGGTTCTTTTAATTATGAGGTGTTCTGTCACTAGCAGGTCTGTCCGTGTTGTTATACCTGTCCTGTAGAAAGGATGTCATTCTGTCACTAGCTGGTCTGTCCGTGTGTTATCCTGTCCTGGTGTGGTCATTCTCAGTCTCTTGCAGGTCGTCCATGTGTTACCCGGTCACTGTAGTGGTCATTCAGGTCACTAATATGTATGCCATATGCACTGTATCTACTTTGGTTCGGTCAGTCTTAGCAGGTCTGTCCATGTGTTGACAGGGAGTTGGGAATAATCCTTTGGACAATTATTCCTGTCAGACACTTGATGGGAATCAATCCACTGACATCTGGTTTATGATCTGTGCTCTGTCCACTTGGCTAAGGTGTCTGCCACTTTTGGGGGGGGGGGGTGGGGGAAAACATCCAACCTTAGGGATTATGGATACTGTGTTCAGATTTCGGGGCTATATTTAATCAGGCTGGTACCATCGTACTTTTTGTACTCTGAAACTTTGGATGTACACTTTTTCTCGCAGTACCGAAACCATGCCCTGGTCCCCCCCAAACCCCCCCCCCCCCCCCCCCACCCCCCCCACGCCCACATGGCCACCCTGCCACCTGACCCTGGCCCCTGGTGCCCCAAACCACATGGTGCCAATCATGCACCTGAACCCCTGCACTGGGTGCCCCCAAAACATAACCCCTGGCCACTGCACCTGACCCTGCCTGGTTGCCCCACAAAAACCACACTTGTGTTTCCACTGCCCCCTGACCCCTGGCCCTTATGGTGCAAAACACACAATGTGCCAACCTGCACCATGTTGGTGACCCCCTGCTGGGATAATGCCCCCAAAAAAAAACAATGCCCCACCTGCCACCTGACCCCTGCCTGGTTATTTTTAGTAAACACAACAAACAACAAAACAAATAAACACACCCCCAACCACCACCCACCCAGGGTATTTTTTATGTATGTTTTTTTTTAAAAAAAAAAAAAAAATATAAATGGTGCCCCCAAAAAAAACCTCTCATTGGTTGGCCACCAGCACCTGACACCCACTGCTGGTGAGCCCCAATATTACACACATGGCCACCGGCAACCTGACAGATGTCAGGCATCGATCTGTGTTCAAATCCTGACTCATTCCATTGTTTTTCTGTGTATAAACATTAAGCACAGGGAGAGTATTTTGATGTCATTTGTGTCTTTGTAGCATGTGCTGCATTGAGTAAGGAATTTTGATGACTTGCTGATTGTTTCTCTTTCTTTCCATGGACACCCTGATCCAAGGAAGAACGGTACAGGAGGAAAAGTTGTCAATGAAACCATAGTGATGTTATACAAAATAGTATGAAAGTATCGATGCAAAAGCCTTAGTTATGTACGGAATTGCAGGAAATTTATGAGACCAGGACACTGTCACCTTTTATTTGCATTGTATCACAAACATAATAATACAACTGTAAAAATAGAAGCGGTGATTAATGATCTGTTTGCCCCATAGTTTATCAAGGTTCACATTGTATTACCAGATGTAATAAAATATACCTGATAATACAACCATATACAATGTATGATCAGAAAGTAAATAAAATTCCATATTTTTTGTTGATGTGTGTCGTTTTGTGTTATAATACTGAAATTAATGCTGTTTGTTTTAAAGCTTTGAACTTTCAACTTACCCCCCAGAACATGTCAGGCTAGGGATGGTTTCCACGCAAGTGTAATTCTGGGTTGTAGAAGGGTTAAGTGCTGTGGTTGAAACTGGGCCTGTATCCTCAGGTTGACCCGTGTTTGGCTATGACCTCTCACCACAATGGTTGAAGCATTTGTTTTTTTTCGGTGAATGTATTAGTCAACTGATTTGATTTTCAGAGCCCCTTGGAGCATTTGTTTGTAAATGTTTCAATTTTTTGTTTGTTTGATGTTTTGTAGTGTTGTACCAGCTGAGCTTGATAATTTCTTCTGGTTTTTCTTTGAGAAACACACACACACACACGCCACGCACACGCACACACACACACACACAAACACACACTCACACACACACACACAGATAGATGGATAGTTATAGTGATATGTTGTAAGTTAGATATGTAATGCGCACACACACGCACACACACGCGCGCGCGCGCGCTCACACACACACACAAAGCCTACACTACTCAAGCGCTACTCACACACACACACACTCACACACACTGTGTGTGTGTTGTGTGTGTGTGTGTGTGTGGGTGTGCTGAATATGGTTGTCATTATGTGTGTTAGTTATATTCTTGATAGTTTCTATTTTCCAGTTCATGTAATATTGTATGATTATTCTTGTCTGATCTTAACACATTTGTGTGTTTTTCATAATGATGTGTTGTGACTAATCACTATCTTTCTGTAATGTGTATTTTTTTAAATTAGATGAAAGGATTAATGTCTGTTATGCAAATATTCAGAATAAACATATTTCCCTTTTTTGTTTTTTTTCTGCCATGTTCTTGGATTGTTCATAAATGCGTATACATTTTTAGATGAACACCACCGACTCACATTATGTTTGTTTCGGCATGTTCTTGATAGGTTATTATTATCTTTTAAAAGGTGAGATGCTTAGTGGTGCATTCCATGTTATGTACCCATCACAGTGGAAACATGTTCTGTAGAGTGTGGGGACTGGAATGTATGTGTGACATATAAACACTTTCACTGCAGCTCCATGAAAACTTGTTCAGAGTTGCCCCCACTGATTAGATCTTTGAATTTCCTGAGGGATATTAAACTTTGCTTCTGATCTAAGATTGTATAGAGGAAAGTTTTGTTAAACAGTATTTGCTGTGTGTTTTGTAGGGTGTTTTAAAGAGTTGGGTGTAATTTTTTTTTTCTTATAATCATGACTTGTCGGTTGACTTAAATGCGGGACAGCCCTGTTTGGGCCATTTCTGTCAGCTGGGGTATAAGCAACATTAGCTTACCTGACCTTCCACTGTTTTCCTTGCCATGATCATACAAATGTGTATGGCCATATGGCGGGTTGCCAATTTCTCTGTTCCAAATCTAGCATGTTTATCCTTATTCCATTCATGAATAAAGAATAAAAGAGTCAAAGCATGCCATCTGTATTGGATTGGTGCTTGGATTGAGTGAACTTCAAATTATTTGTTGTTTTTTTTTCTCAGTATGTTGGTAAAAAAAAACAATATCTCTCTGGATGTGAGTTATCAGGTGACAATCCAGTGGTTATGATAATATGAGCACAGCAGCCCGATATTCCTGCTGAATCTCAAAACAGGTGGGTCTGGAGGGTTGCACAGGTAGACACTATTACTGGGTGAAAGGTTAAATAACAGACACGGACTGTTCGTCTTATTGTATTCTTTGGATCATATATTCTTAATAATTATTATTATAACAGTAATGATAATGATAGAAACATAGCATTTTTTAAGCGGCCATTCCAAAGGTCATCTGCAGTACAGACCTGTCGTCGACTCTAGCCATTTATCCTGCTGGCTCTGCATTATGGGCTGCCAGTACTGAGCGTTGAGTGATCCAGTGATTGTGAACGAGTTGTCTAGCCTGACCTAGTGCGTTATATCCGCAGTCTACTATTCTCCATGCTCATCCACGCCTCAACCTAGAGTGCATATCACTGTATAATTTGTGACAGATGTGTGTGTGTCCTGATGTACCGATGTCACTCTCTAGAGTTGTCTGTTTAAGGGTGCATGCTATACAATGTTCGCCCTAAGCATGTGTCTATGCCATTACACACAAACACGAGTAAATAAATACCTGGCCGTGATCTAGTCCCGTATAGTAGTTGAAGGCATCATTCCTTGTGTGCCACGCCATCCACCGCGGCGCCACCCACTCCACCCCGCGCCGCGCCACCCCACGCCCATATCCACCCATCCGTATGCACCACGCCTACTTCTTGTCATCGCGTGAGAAACAATTATAATTCCACTACTAAGAAATCTCACTCAGGCTTTGCCTCCCTGTGTTATCTTATTTGAAATGCGATGGAGTTTCATTTAGGCGGGAAATGAGAGATCGCTCAGATGCCAATGTAATGATCATTCCGTAGGGCAGAATCACGCGCCTGCTGTTGTCCAACGCAAGGACAGCTCGCCTTGAGCCGCATGATGACAGTTCTGACTCCTCCAGCATCTACCTACGTCCATCTACCCCAGATGACGAGATCGTGTGGAACTTACATGATCTTATGACCCCCCCCTCCTATACACACACACCCCAATACCTCTTATGCTCCCCTACCCTTTTAACCGTCACTACCGCCGTGCGCTTCTGAACACACCTGCCCGCACTACATACTACACAACATTTGATCAATGTACACACATCCAATATGCTATGATCACCAAAAAAACGCAGCCCCATTTTCTTGTGGGAGAGGGTGCGTGAGAAAACACAGTGTTTCCACGCCTCTGCGTTCTCCACCATTTCATCATCATTTGCATCCCTTTCGCGCTTCAACCCCTACTCACCGCGGTCCTAGAATGACGTGCCACTTTGAGATATACTTAGGCATCTCCGCTATTTGAGCTAAGTTTAGTGCAATATCCACTAGTTATCTACCTGGTACATTCCCATGCACACATGCCTTGAGTAAATTTCAGTATCTGTGAAGTTTGAGCATAAAATAGTTAAACTGGTCATTTTGACGTGTCTTTGAGAAAGTATCAGTATTTGGACATAGTATCAGCATAACATAGTTAAACTGGTCTTATGACGTTGCTTGAGAAAGTATAATTTGTGAGCAAGCATGAGCATAACATAGTGAAACTGGTCATATTGACGTGCCTTTGAGAAAGGATATCTGAATTTGAGCACTGTTTAGTGCTAACATAGTTAAACTGGTATAATGACATGCCTTTGAGAAAGTATCAGTTTTGAGCAAGTATCGACACAACTCTGTTCTGTGCGAAGACATGCCTTGGCTAGGGCTGATTTTTGTTTTGTTTGGTAGTTCCTAATCTTGAATTGTTTCTTAATGTTTTTGTCAGGTTTTTTTTTAACCCCGTGTTCCCCAGGGGATGGGGGGTGGGGACTCTTTCATTGCAGATAGCTCCCCCCCCCCCCCACCCATGCCTTTTGGACGTTCTGTGATCATAGCTCATATCTTCCTCTTTTCTGTGGCTGTGCCTTTTTTTTTTTTTTTTATAAAAAACTCACGTTTGTCTTTTGTTCCTGTCATCTAACTGTTTTTTCAGCCTTTGTGCACAATTTCTTCATGTCTTTGTTCTGGTAACTTTTGTGTGTGTGCTGTAGCAGTTTTGACAGGCCTGCTTTTTTGTTGTGATTCAGGCAGTTAGGCTATGACAATTGATATACAAGTACGGAAAGAGGAACTCCTTGTTCCCCTTTCTGATGTGATCAGGCAGTTAGGCAATGACCATTTTTATACAGTACTGTAATGAGGAACTCCATGTCCATTCTGATGTGATCAGGCTGTTAGGCAATGGACAGTTGATACACTGTTACTGACAGAGGAACTCCATGTCCTTTCTGCTGTGCACGTTTGCACCATATGGATTTTCTGTGTATTCTTTTAAATGACTTTTGAATGTTTTTCAGTAAGTTTTTACAATTACAAAATTTAATAATGTGAATGCTTGATGCTGTCGTGCAGCCTTAATTGAAGTGACAAACGAAGTCATTAGTTTAGGTACACTGTCATTAACTGCTTTCTTTGTTTGTTTCTTTTCTGTGATTTTTTGTTGTCGGTTATCTGAAGTGTTTATAATGTGACTTTTTTTTTTCCTGGTATGAATTTGACAGACCTGAATAGGCTTTTTGTTGGTGGCTGGGGATTTAGCTTCATTAATAAACTGAAAAAACTGCTAAAATGAGAATCTCTTCATCAGAGCAGATCTGCTGTGGCTTGTTGGTGCTTGTCGCGACTTCTTATGGGAGCGCTGTTCGAGGTAGGGTGTCTGCAGGATTTTCTCCTGTCTCTTTCCTCACTGGGGGGTCCACACTAGACTGGATTCTTCTTGTCTTTCCAGTGTGTGTGTGTGTGTGTGTGTGGTGTGTGTGTGTGTGGTGTGTGTTGTATAGATGACCTTTAAGCGCCTGCAAAAATACTTGCATTCTGACTGGAGAGTGTTTTGTGAGTGCGTGTGTGTGTGTGTGTGTGTGTGTGTGTGTTTGTGTGTGTGTCGTTTTGTGTGTGTTTTAAAGGTAGACCTTAATGCGCCTGGAATAAAAAATACTTTACATTCTGACTGCAGTGTGTGTGTGTTGCGTATGTGCGTGTGTTTGTTTGATTTCAAAATAGTTTCTCGCAATCTCATCTTTGGGTGTGGAAATAATTTTTTGTAAAAGATAATTGGAGGGGGGGTCTGCACACACACACCACACACACAACACACACACACACACACACACACACCACACCACACACCACACATGTATTTATTTTATTTATACAAGACTACATGACATTCCTGTTAAGCAACCAAAAAGGTAGAATAAATGGGCACAATAATGGTCATTACCATGCATTTCACAAAATGTATGTTCATTTAATAGTAATAGAAGAGAAGTCATATCTGATTCAGGTAAAAAAAAAATTTTTAAAGATAGGTTGGAGGGGTGGGCCTTCTCATTAGCAGAAAATAGCACACTTTACACTTGCAAACCACACCACACACACACAACTCACACACACACACACCGGACCACACAACGGACACGGACACAGGGGAGCACACACCACACTCGCAAAGCACACGCACACACACACTGAGTTAGATTGATAGTTTATAGTGTTATGTTGATAGTTAGCTAAAGATTTGTAAAAAATGCGTACGCACACACACACACACACACACACACAAACACACACACACACACAAACACTCTCATTGTGTAAGCATTTCCAACAGTAAACAGAACATTCCCTAATAGGCTTGTAGTAGGGAATTAATAAGATACAGAATTTCAATGCCATGTAATGATTCACAAATGTATGATTTCTAATACACAGTAAGAGACAAAGTTCAAAAAATATAATTCATGGATTAAAGGTAAACGACACCTTGAAGGGGGGAGGTCACATCAAATTTACACTCACGCAACACACGCACACGCCACACACTCACACACTAACACACACACGCGGCGCAGAAGGCACACTTACATGTGTGCACTCACACATACACACAATACATACATGTGTGCAACACACACACCCACTCACGTGTGCGCGCGCTCAACAATCTCACACACACACACACACGCAAACAACATGCATAATACTGTGCGCGGCACACACACACACACACACCAAACACACACATTGCCACACACAATCTCACTCGTGCCAACTCATCAAAAACTCAGGCATTAAAAAAAAGAGAGTGAAGAAATGAGACAAAAATTATCAGCACCTACTATGATTATAGGCCAATTGTAATTACTCACTGTAAAACAGGACTTAAAATAATAGGGGGCGGGTGAGGGTGGGGGGGAACATACACACTACCCCCACACTCGTGCAAAACCCAACACACACCACAAAAACACACACACACCACACACACACACCCCAACTCACACACACGCACTCACACACACACAACTCACACTCCACACACGCCACACACACACACCCACACACATGCACCACACGCACTCACACACGCACTCCACACCACACCCCAATGCACACACACGCAACACACGCCTCACACACGCACTCACACACACTCACACACACACACCCCACACACACATGCACACACACGCCTCACCAGGCACTCACACTCGCGCACACACACACACACACACACACACACACCCCACACACACACACTCAACACACACTCACACTCACAACACACCACAGAGGCGCACACGCAAGCAGCCACAGGGATCAGTATTTTAAACCAAAGAAAGGTAGGAACAAATTTGAGATAGCGTACTCCATGTATAGCTTTCAGTCTTGTCCACCATCATTCATTAATCCACACTACCTTCATCCAGCCAAAATTCTCTCACACCCCTGCCCACATGTCCTTTAATCCACACTGCCTTCATCCAACCAAAATTTCCCTCTCACACTTTCCCCACATGTCCTCATTAATCCAAAACTGCCTTCATCCCCCAAATAATTCTCTCACACTCTGCCCACATGTCCATCAGTCTCCCTTTTCCTCTTTCACTCATCATTCATACTTCAATTCTCAAGGACTTGCCACGCGCATTCTCGCTTCTCTGGTTGACTCTCCCATTAAAAGAGGTGTACGGCAGATGGTAGGAAAAGGGGTCCCTCAGTCGGTTGGTCCAAGAACTGAAGCTCTCAGGACCTGGGAAGATTCTCTCCTGGGTTCTTGTGATGCCAGCACCTTGTGGAGTGGGTGGTGGTTGTCTGCTCGGATCTTGCCAAGCTTCTAAGTGGCCACATCAGGGAACCACGCGCTCAGGGGCACCCGCCTTTCCCCACGTGGAGGCTGCCTTGCTGACTTTCCTTCTCCAGCGTCCTGTTGTCGTCTTGGCACTACTGTGGTAACACAGTTGGTGAGCAAATCACTCTGAATGATCGACTGGTTGTACAAGGGACTGTGGGTACACGAATGTGAGCTTCTCAGGAGAAATGCTTTCCTCACGCATTGAT
>JAFLJL010003648.1:0-20471 GCA_018398815.1 Conus ventricosus
TTTACAGTCATAATAAGCATTCCAACACACAAAACATGCACTCACAAAGCTTTCCCAACCACACAACAGCACAATATAAATAAAATTTCACCATACGACGTACACAATCACAATCACAACATTTCAAACATATGGCATATACATAATCATAAAAAAAAACATTTCCAGCATCCATCCCTTTCCACACCATGGAGTGCCTCCACACCCCTGCCTCTCCCAAGTCTACTGGGAGCACCCTGTCGCACTAGGTGCTCCGAACCGGGTCGGCTCTTGAAGAGAGTCGTTCAAGGGCCCGACACCCTCGACACACACAAGCAGGCAGTGAAGAGCGCGTCCCGGGGGGGGGGGGGGGGGGGGGGGGGGGGGGGGAAACGAAACGTGGCGTTGTTGCTGGAGGGACTGGACGGGGATCAGGGCCGGCCAGTCAAGCCGGCGGGCTTTTCTACCAGTCCGCGGTCCCGACCAGAGCGTGGCCTCAACCAGCACGTGGCACCAACCAGTCCGCGGTCCCAACCAGAGCGTGGCCCCAACCAGAGCGTGGCACCAACCAGTCCAGACTCCGGGTGAAGCCCCCGGGAGGGGGGAAAACGTAGCTGGGAGGAGAGAAGAAAGGGAGGGAAGGAAGAAGGAAGAAGGGCACTGGAACCCCGCCGTCAGTACAATCTGACCCATGCTGTCAATTCCTAACAGCCACTCGCATGATGGGCGAGGGGAGGTCTACTAAATACACCAACAACACCAGCTCAACACAGACCTGAGCATAACACAGTAAACCAATCAAATCAGGAATGTTTGTTAAAGTCTTCTCACACGAAGCAGGTAAAAGACTGCATTAAATCAACAGGCTATAAAAAAATATGAATTATCTTCATCCTTCTCTCACTCATGCTTAACATTTCCTTTCTTAGGAAATAAACCAACACAGCGACCATCGCTTTATAACTACCACCACATTTGCAAATATTAATTCAATGGCATAATTGTCACATTTTATAGCCACATTTCAAAATAACACAAATCTCCAACCACGCATCCGAACGACAAATCATGCGTACGCACGCTCGCAAAATAAAACTCGTTCTTCTTGCACACACAAACAGACGGTGGCCGAAGGATAAGAGTCCGGCGAATGTGACAGGGGCGGACGAGCGAGACCAAGCAAGTACCAACCCTGAATCACCAGGTTCTCTCCCATCCCACCGACTACCGCATCACAAGATGCATAAACAGGAGAAAGAATTTTGGATATAATTTAGGATGGCCAGGTTTAAAGATTGAATTAACCAGACAAAAGGTCTCAAACAATATTTCTTTTACAATTTTGCAAACAAAAGAAAATTGCGCAAAAGAGAAGAATAAGCCGGCTAACAACAACCAAACCAAAACAAACAAACCACGAAACTGATGCTTACCAGCTACCGTGGGTGACCCCGAAGAAGCGGGTCAAACGACTCTCTCTGCCCTCTGTCCAGTCGAGAGGACAGAGGCGTAGATGCGGAAAAAGAAGAAGTGATGTCCCTCTCCTACAGGCCGACTGTAGGAATTGAAGATACCGACTGTACCTTCGACGATACGGTGAAGAACCAAGACCGGAGCAGGCGCTCCCAGAGACATCTCCGCTCGAGTGAAGAGCTAACCTCCCTCAGCGATGGCGGCCAACATGCCACGCTACGTCACAGAGTGAGCATACTTCAAACTAAAAGAAATGAAGCACGTGCGACAGGTAAAAAGACAGGCGAGAGGCCGATAGACAGCCAGTACAAGAAAAAGATACCCACCACCCGTGAACCTGCAGGATGAATGCACGGGCAGTGGAATTAGAGAGAGAGAGAGAGAAAGTAAACCTAACCAGAACTAAACCACACCAAAGCTGCAACCACACCACAAGCCACACTAAGGGACGGACACGTGACAACAACAACGATAATAAACAAATGAATAATTCCGCCACCCCAGTTGGGTCAAACGTCGTAGGCCTCGTGACAAATCGTGACACCAACTAACAACACTGCCTATTATACCAGGCAGAGCATCAATCGCTTTGGCGGCTAACTTCTTTAATAACGGGTTTGCTAGATGTGTACGAATTGTTTTCTATCCCCAAACTTTTACCAGGCTGGAGGGCGTTGGTGCGCTACTGACCTGTTGGCGCTCTACCTTGTTAATGCATAAACGGAGTTTGAGATTGAAAACCAACTGCTGGTTAATATGATTACTATTGGTATCACCTGTTCTGAACAGAGTCCTTATTCTTTATTGCTAGAGGTTTGTATTGTCAGAAAGTAGCTTGTGTTTATGTTTCTCTTTTCTGTTTGTTTGTGTTGAAAGCTGCGGTATGTTAGTAGACTGAGTTTCATATCCCTAGCTGCCCTTTCTATCATTAAATCTTGTATTTTCTGCTTTTTTATAGCCTTTTTTCTTGCCCTAAATTGTTTATCATCTGCATCTGCAGCTTATTTGTTTTTCTTCTATCTCTCTATATAGCATACAATGTTTTGCCAATTTGTCTTGTTAGTTACCCCTTATTGTCGTAGAGCAGCATTTAGCCCCATGGTTTTCACTCATAGGCAATGGTGAATAGTCAATTGTTTGTAACTGTGTCTACTCATTAAAACTGTTTCATTTATGCTATTGCTTCATCTGTTCTTGGGCTACTCTCGAATAAGAGGTCTATTCTATTTAAGATCGTGTTGGGCAAACCCGCCCCAAAGTTCTGTAAAAGACTAACAGCCTCATGGCCTTTAATTTAAAATGTTTATAGCCTTTGGTTCAGCTTCAGGAATCCTCTTCTAATTGTGTTTGTTTTATAAATCTTAGTTGGTCTGGTTTGTAGTAACTCTTTCAATATTTCATCTGCGAGTTCTTATATACAGATTGGTTGCTTGTTTCATCTTTAAAATTCAAAAGGACTATGGACTATCTGGCGCTCTAGTTCCTAAGCTTAAGGCAAAATGAGTGAATTCTATTTGTTAAAGTTCTGCACGAGATGCACGCTACTTGAGGGGAGGTTTCTGCCTTCTTCTAATGAAGGGATTGAAGGAACCTTCTGCTGCTCTTTCAAGTTCTTCGCGTCCAATGAAGAACCTAATTCTGTTTCATCTTCTTCAAATGATGGGCCTGGCAGATCTATTTCTTCATCAGAAGGATCAGGCGCGTCAAAATCTTCATCCATATTTTTTATTTATTTTCTTTTTTGTTTATAAAAAATGTACTTCATACGGTTGTGACCCTCGATCCTTCTGAAAAGAGAAGGAAAACCATGGCGTACAGAGGTATAAGGCAGACCGTACTAGTGTAATACTATTCAATAACGTTCGAAGCCGGGACAAGAATTATTAGTTAAGTTTAGGATCTTGGCGCTGACGATGTTATATTGCCAGGCACTGCTTAATTAGCAATCCCAATTGATTTTAAATCGATAGAATCCTTATTGCTACTGTTGTTGCTAATTTAGGCTGGGCTATCGTTTAAAACATTTAAAAATCTAACTGGAGAGGGAGGAGTTCTTTACACTCGACGAGGCAGACATTTTTGCACTCTATTTGATCTATGGCTGCCTAAAAAAGAAAGAAAGAGAAAGTTTATCAGGGATTAACAAAGCCCAAACGGTATCATGCACAGGCCTTTAAGCGGGGGGGGAGGGAGGGATGCAAAGAATGATAGTTTAAAGTTGAGGCAGTTTAGTAGTTAAGCAGAAGCATTTGGCAACTGATTCTGATTCCTCTAGATTTTGAGCTGTTAAAAACGGATATTGCCATATTACCAAGGCGCGCTAAAAGAAAACTTGCCTATTCATTGACATTTAATTTCTAGCGGCTCTGTCGTTCTGTCTGAAGACCCTGAAGCTAAATACACGTCAAGCGACATTTCTCTAGAGTTTGATGTTGTTACTTAACCCCGGACTGGCTAGTTCATTATTAACCAGTTTTAAAAGTTAAAACGGTTTATTCTATTATGAAATGGTTATGACACGCCATTACAGAAAATAAAAACATGCGAGACCACTCTCTGGGAACATAAACCTAATTCTAATATCAGTCTCTGAAGTCTTTAAAAGGAATTTTGTTTGTGTTTACGGAGAAAACAAACTCCTTTCTGAGAGAATAAGAAGCGTTGTATAATCAAAAATTGAGAAGGGTGACTGTGCAATTAAATGGCAGTCTGATCGTTGTATTCGGGTTGCGGTCTTTTACCTCAAAAACACTTGATGAAATAGAAGTTGTTTGCCGGGAGGTAGAAAAGTGATCCTGCCGTTGATCGTGTTATGTAAAAAACTTCGCATTTTTGATGTAAGAATCGAAGACTACTTAATAACAATAAGGGCTGGGCTGGAGTTTAGATCTACATTTGACAAAGATTGTTTGGGAAGTGGAGAAAGGATAGGGCATGATGGTTATAAAAAATAAACTTTCACAAGAAAGAGACGGGATCGGACCCAATAAAAACCATGTTTTTTATGGGTTGTAGATGCTCAGTTAACATTGAAGAAAACAGCTAAAAGGGACGTGGATTATTAAAATGCAGAGATAGAAATTTCTAATAATAACAGAATGGATAGATTAAAGTGTCTGCCCCCTCACGAATGCTCACTTACTGGGGATTATGGGTGTGGGAAAACTGTCTTCGTACTTGATTTGTTACAAACAATATACAGGGTTTCATTACGAACACATTGTTTTATTCTGCACAACCATTAAGCCACAAACATGTCTTACAAAGAAAGGATGTTAATTGGACAGACGGAGAATATATTTTTAGTTGATCCTAGCGATAAACTGAGGATGTTCCCCCACCCCCCCCCATAGAATCAGTACTATAGACTTTTTGATGGCGCTCTCTGAACGCTGTTTATTATTGATGACTGTTCTGTTGACGAGACATTGTTAAAAAAAGAAAACTCTGTTCAATGCTATGCTTTAGTGGGGACGCCACGACTTTGTTTAGTGTGGCTCTTACTCATAAATAACAATGCAGTCTTAAAAGACTTTCGATCGCAGTTTTAAAATCTCAGGTTGTATTATTTTACAACTAAGGACAAAGATAGTTTTGAAGATTGTTAATGTGAAAATTATATAATAAGGGGACAAGATGAGCTAACAAAAAAATGAAAAAGAAAAAAAAAGAAATAGCCAGTTAGTAAATTCTAAGCAACGCTAAGCTAGCTTACGGACTTGACCCCAGTTGCTATACGTTGTTTATTGTAGATGCTTATTATTTTACTGAATTATTACAATTTGTTTATGATATTTTTATATTTAAAAAGAATGTCTCCCGAGGGACAGAATCAAAAGCGCAGCTAGCTCCTAATAATGCGTTGAAGTAGAGTTATAAAGACATTGAAAGACCACAAACCGAGTTTGATTAATAGGAGTGCCTGGAAATGTTTATGGATTTGAGTACCAGAATGAATGGGGCTTAAAAACGAAACAGAAATTGAAGACAAAAAACGACAGCAGTATCCTACCCTAGAAAGGTTAAGAAATTTAATGGGCAAACGATTTTGGCAAATATGATACAATCTTCATAAAGAGAGGAATGCTTGGGCGTTGCTTCCTGAAAATTGCTTGGATTTAATGTTTGAACTGCGATGCCCTAATGTATACTTTGATAAGGATAATCAATTTTTGGAAAAGACTTAAATATGTAGGACCATTCTTGTAGCCTTGTTCCAGGAAACAAACAGAAAAAACTAGATTTAAATAACTTGGCTGGGTTTCTGATTGATATGCACAGAGAAAGAAGTCCTTAGAGCTGAAGTGGGGAATGACACGTTGGATTTGAATTTAACCCAAGATATCTGCACTACCTAGGGCAAATGACGGATGATTTTTCGCTTATTTATTACTCCTAGGAGGGCCGATACTAGTTTGCCAGTAATACGTTAATTAGAGGTATACAAATAAGGCTTGAAAACTTGATGCTCCTCTTAAGTTCTCGGTATTGCATTACTAAAAACGGAGACAAAAGAAACACCATGTACATTGACATGGTACTGTGATGGTTGACAAAGACAAACTAACAGTATCGACTTTATTTTCATTAAGTATGTTGAGTTTTATTGCGTTTACTGTTAATGAAGTGGTGCAGGATGGATTAATAAGAAGATATGTACAAGATTTATTAATAAATAATTATTTAAAAATGGAGTTCAACAGTTTAGGTTAAAGCAAATAACTGAACTTCAAGAGGAATAGAAAGCGATTGGTAGTTTAGAGTTACTTGAAAGGAAATATGCTAAAGCTTTAAATGCTCTTTCGTATGTAATTACTAGCTCATCAGCGGTAGCTAGCGGCGTAAGGCTGGGTTATGGCGTTGCTCTTTTGTACCAGGGCTGGGGCGACAGCTCCTTTTGCATTAGTGGAAGTCTCGGGTATAGGGTTAGGTGCCTTGTCTATGATTGTAAGGTGCTGTTTTAAAAAAATTAAACCCTAAATTGCAAAAACACACTGCATTGTAGCCCTAGCAGCAGCAAAACTTTGATCTTTAAGATTAAGAAATAAGCAAAATTCATTACAGGATGAAAAACATTACACGACGGGAAGAATTTGATAAGCTTATGGCTGCGGTGAGGATTACAGGGACGACTGAAATTGAACTTCATAAGGAGTGGAGAATGACTTTTACTTCTAGACAGGTAGAAAAATGATGTATTAAACAGATACATTGAAAAACATATCAAATGATCGGTTACAACCCAAAATAGAGCAAAAAAATAAGTTTTAACCAAAAAGAAACTATAAGTTTAGCAAAAATAAAACACTTTTTTTTGTGTATGTTAATCACTGTGTTTGGCGGGACAACTTGCCAACTTCTTCGACGAACAAACGCTCTTGTAGGGGCAGGCTTTTAGACATCTGTAGCACCAATAGAAGAAAGAGTTTCTCTTTAATAAACAACGGTGAGGGTCTCTTTTCATAATTCAGATCAACTTCATTTATACATCTTCGCTAATATTAGGATCGTAAGCTTCTAATTCTAACATGCCTTCTGCCTCTCCAGGTGCATACTTGTATCTTACTTTTAGTCCAAACGGCAAGAGTTTTTGAATTCCCTGAACATGCTTCGTAATGCTATTTTTTAAATTTGATTGCGTTATGGTTTAAGGCCTGTTGCTTTATATTTCATTGTTCATGGCGCGTAAGACTGCTGACCAATCTTCTAACCCTTTCTGTGTGGCGTTCTCTGTACTTCGTACTTGTAGTGTACTTGTAGTGTTAATTCGTAGTGTCCATAAGTTCTCTGGGATATTGTTAGGTAAAACAGGCGTTCAGCTAGATTCTGATTAAAGTTTTCTACTAGGGCTTGTGACCGTTGGTTGCCTGGGTTCCCTCTCTATTGAACACTGATTGTTTTAAAAAAACAATGGTTTACTGAGCCTTTAAACTCTTTTCCTCATCAACTTGAATCTTCATTGGATCTTTTATGGGCCTCGCATGTATATTTGTTGTTTAAAGCCACAGGCCACAGCAGTGAGCTTTGATCCGTTAATGGTTCAGCGTCTTTGTATTCTTGAAGCCATGTCAACAAACTGGTTCAGGGCATACTTAACATTTTTCTTTAACTTTGTGCATGTGGAAGATACAACAAGTCCATTTGTGGGGTGTCATTAGGATTCTGAATAACAAAAATCTAGGCCTTTTTTGTCTTTTGGGGGCAGGCAGATATATTGGCCATTTTGCCTGTTTGAAAGCCAGTATTTTCGCATCATGATTCAGACACTTAGCAGCTTTACTCAGTTTTTCAAATAAGCACAGTCTTTCCTTTCCTATACCCATAGGAGAATATTATATTTTGTACTTCGTATTGTACTTCGTATTGTCCTTAAGAAGGACTGTTTTTTAATTGTATTTTTAATTGTTTTTTTTTAGAGATTGTTTGTGCAAGCATATAGATTGCTCCCTTTGCTCCCACAATAAACCATTTTCTGCTATTTTCTGTTCTTCTGATGGTTCATAAATGTCTAGACAGTGGCGGTTGGGGATGTTAGAAACTACTTTCCTGTCACTAAGTAATATCATTCATTCCTCATCATCGTCTGTAATTGTGTGACTCTGCATGTCACTGTTCTCTTAACTTTTTATAATAAGAGTCTAAGTGAGCAAATTCGCCTTTCTCGTAAGCGTTCTCTTGCCTTAGCTAAATCTTCCATTGCCTTGTTATGACGTTCATCTCTCTTCATAGCGACCGCAAAAAGTTTTTTTACTATAACATATAATTGCTTCCGGAGGAAGGCTAAAGCATTACATTTGGCTCCTCCTACCTTCATAACATACTCCCGCCATCTTTTTATAAATTATTTTATTTTGAATTATCTTTCTATGAACTAACATTTTCTGGTATAATCCCTGTGTACAGAAGTCTTTTGAGGACCAATCCCTGCAAGTAATTTTACAACTATTTACCTTACAACGTCCTCAATGTTCTAACCTTCCTAGATCTGCCGGCCTTTCATTTTAACATGTTTTTTGCTAACACGCTATAGCCTATTACTATGACCCGCTAATGACAGACGTGTGTAATTCGTTTGATAATCTTTTCTTTCACTCATCTTTTTATTAAAATATAAAAATAAATTAAAATAATCATAATACGAAAGGCTGTCAATATGCTTTGTAAATCATATAATCTTTTGTTTATAAAGCTAAAAATAAGTTGACAAATCTGTTTTGGCGAATCTTCTATCTTCCCCCATGTTGGGCAGTTTTATTCTAACAAAACATTTTGCAAGGGTTTGATTAGACTATACGCAAACGATAGGCCCTGCATAATTAAACAACGTTTTATCTCATGGTTTTAAAGTATTAGTTTATTTTTTAATGCTTTTGTTAAATGGATGTGACGACTATTAAAGTAGTGAGGAGCAAGCAGACCTACTCCGTTGACACTGCCAATCAAAGAAAGTTATACCTCTCTGGCGGCAATGTGGAAAATACTAGCGTATTTAGGCACTGAACTAAGTATTGAACTAGATCCAAAAAATGTCTACATCAGACGTTGAGAAGTCTACGCTAGGTACGATGCACAGCTAGGATCAAAAAGGGTTAGATCGGTGTGGGCAGACAATGATTAGTCTATATGGCTAAGTTTGTAAATTAAGTGGCGCCGGTTGATTCAGAGAAGATTTAAATTTTGACTTATTCACAAGATACGGTTTTAAACAAGTCCCTTGAAACTCTTGCTTGTGACATGTACTACAGATTTGGGACGGTGTTTGTCCATTATATTGGGATTATTCTTATTAATCATATTATTTTTGATCATATTAAATTTAATCCAATAAAAAAAAAATGAGCGATCAGGAGAAGAAGACGCCGCTGTACCCTCCGCAGGAGCAAGTGAATGCCGCCCACGAGCTTACCACAAGTAAATTGTACAACGGTTGAGATGTTATAAGTCTAAAAAGTCTGGACGTGTTTGACGGCGGGGCGTAAACTAGCTGAATGGAACAAACTAAGTATAATAGAAAAACCAATCAGGCAAACAAAAAGATTAGATAGTAATCAACATCGCCGCCGTCCTACAACAACACAATTAAAAACAACACAATCAACGATAAGATGTATCATATGTATTGGAGCTGATGTTGTTGCTAGGGGTGGTTTTTTTTTTAGCTTACTAATACTTACACCTTACCTACAAACAAAAGCGACAAGCCCCCACGTAAAAGAAGTAGAGCCGCCCTTCTGCAAAAAAAAGTGCATCCTACTGCAGTGGATCCTATTTTATATGGTATAGTTTTTAAGAACTAGATAAAAGTACAAGTTAAGTACTGATAAGTAACTAGTTATGTAGTTATAGAAAGTACTTTTAAGTTATGTGCAAGTAAATTACAAGTAAAGTGCAAAATATTTATAAGTTATTTAAGTATAGTTAGGTTATTAGTTCAGTACTTGTTAGGTTATTATGTTTAGTTCTTGTTTGTTCTAATTAAGTACTAGGTTAGGTTTTATGTTAATGTACTAGCCATGTCTGTCATGTTAATCTTTTATAGTTCTTACAAGGCCCTACAGCATATGAAAGCTCAGAACTGACGATAAGTCTCTTGTTTTTGTTAGTGATAGTGATTTTTGTTAACAGAAGTTGTGTTCATCTTGATGATGTGTGATAGAGCGCAGATTAACATTTGAGTGATGTTATACTTTGTTTTCAAAGAGAGCGTGCTGGTAGTTGTTCGTGAGATGAGTTATATTTTTTTTGACTATTCTTTAATTATACCTTTAGCTGCTTCATTACAGATGTCTGGCTGCAACGCTTTACTCTTATCGCAAACCCCAACAGATTTCTTTGATACACTGTCACATTAAGTTCATCTTCATCTTTCCAATCATTTCTTGCTCGCAGTTTGAATGTAAAAGGCTAGTCTTTTGGTTAGTAGCATGTGTCGTACCTCCATCAGTTCATTTGGCTACTTCTGTTTTCTAAGTCTTTGTTAAAGTTCTTCTTGTGGGGACGTCTAGAATAAAAGAGTCAGTGTATGTGTTAAGGACTCGTGCTTCTGGTATCCGCAGTTTAATGTAGTCTGTAAGAAATTCTAAATTCAATAAATTTGAAAACTCTAATACGGTAAAGCCGTTATAAACACCGGCTTGTCAAACTTAACCTCCTTTTTCTTAATATTAATTCCAACCGGCTGTCGTTAAATCTTCTAAAGTCTTGATAGTTAGGTTTTGAAGATAAATTAATTGGCGTGTTTTCTTTTGTAACTAATTTAACATCTTTACGTTTGTGTACCGTTATCATGGTTTTACTAAAGACAGCTGTTGTTCATTCAGTTTTAAAGAAGTTTTTCTGATGCTTCTGTGGCTTTGGGTTCTAGATCAAGTATTCTTCTTGAGTATGGTCTAATAGGGGGCTCTTGATCAAAAGCAAGATTCTATGAAATGCTGGTCAGTTTCAGCCGTGTCTTAGGTAATAATGTGTTGTCGTAAATGACACACATATTTAGTTTTGTGTCTAAGATTTGGCACAGTTTAGGCGGTTTTCAATAGGGAACTATCTTTAATTTTTCTGCGGCTAGGGGGGTATCGTTGTGGAGATCGTGTAATTTTAGGATATTCTAAATCTACTTCCAAGATTTTTTGTCCTATTGGATATCGGGTCGGAAGTTGTGACACGCACAACACAGTCGTTTAAACATTCGTGAGGCCCTTTTATCCATTGTAAAGTTTCTCAGTGGTAGTGGTGACTCATGGCCCACCATACAGATTGTTGGCGTCGTAAGTACATTAGATAGTAGACGGTTTAGTTGGGTCATAATGGTTTAAATACTTGTTGTTGGCATTGCAGTAAGGTGCGAGGCACTTGTATACTCCCCTCAACCATCTTCAATCATCTGGAGTGTGGGTAGATCAGAAATTAAGTCATCTGGATGGTTGTAGACTTTAAGAAAAGCGTCACAAGAAAGATTCTGGGGCAGAGATGTAATGTGAGAGTCTAAGTTGTAATGTTTCATGCAGGTAGATCTGTAATTCTGATAGACGGTTGCCATAACAACAAACGTCAGGCATAATAATTATTGATCATGATAGTCATCCATCGTTTCACAAGTGTAATTCTGTTCAGCTTTTGTGGTATTAATAGTCAGCTCAGTTATGTCTTTGCCTCTTAGGATCTAGAAAAGAAAGCGCTTTAGGAGGAAGGAGTCTTCGTCATAACTATACTCACGGTTCATGTATTCATAGGGGTAAACACCTTTTACGCACTAATCGATGGGTCAACAAGTATTGTTTAGTGATTGGGAATGTCTTGTAGAGATCTGGCTAAACTTTATCCAAAATTGCCATCAGTTGTGGGGCTGAGTCATAAAAGGGTAGAGTCAATAGTAAAAGTCTTGTATTTTCTGAAGACTGTATAATACAGGTACCATCTTATCTATTCAGAAGTCGCTGTTTGCATGAATAAAATGAGATTTCGTTGACTCGTCAAGTAATGAAAGAAGATAGGCAGTTTCCATGTTTTAGGGTCAGCCTTTAGTTGAAGATTGCAATTGTTGTGTGCTGCACCTCTGAACTTTCAGTAATGTGATCGGGTTCTCTTATGCGTTGCTCTAATAATTCTTTATTGCATAATCAACAGTGTGTAGATAAGTCATTAAAAGTCTTGGTCTTCAGGAGCATACAATGTTCTGAAAGATTTATTTAGTTGGTTGGATAAACTGATTGACGAAGTTGATTTCTTCTGCCTCTAAAATATTCTAATAGCTGCATTGAGACCTCGTTAAATCTCGGCGTCGTGTGTTGGCCGTCTGACCTAACAACATTATAACGCATATAGAACAGATCTGATGGGTGGTTATAAGGTTGTTTTTGTTTTGTTCGTGCTTGTTGTGGTCCATAGTACTGCGGTCTTAAGAGCGATTCAAAGTCAGCATTAAACTCCACATACGGACTATTTGCATTTTGTGTTAATTTCTTATAAACTAACTTTATGACCATGGTGTAGGTGTAAGGAGTTGGTTTCACAGTATACAAAACTTTTAAATGAGTTCTATGGTGGCAGTGCTTCTTAGTTGGGATTCTGACCTGACACCTTCTACAAAGTTCCTGTTTAGATTTATGCTTTGATGTATATTCTAAAAGTCTGCTTATTGTTATGATTAATAAATAATGACTCTTTGTACTATCTGCAAATAGGATTAAGCTACATGTTTGTGAAGGGCTCGCCTAAAGTAAGGGCGTTGGTGAGAAATCATTAGAGGACTAGTCTTGTCTACTACAGACCATTTGTATACGTTTACGGTGTGTGGTTTGTTTAGCTCTTCAAAATGAGATATGCTTTATATTGATTACTGGGCAAGGTTATGTTATCAAGTTCAGCTCTTGCTTTTTTTTTTTTTGTTCATAATTGGAAATCTGTTTGAATGATTTTTGACAGGATGTAAATGCGCTAAAACACACCACATAAAACACATGTTGTCAGGTATTATGTATGTTTAAGTATGCCTCGTTTTTTAACTCTAACTCTTTTGGGAGAGGAAGGTAAGATTTGACAACTATAGGATAGATACTTTGTCTTAATTTGATTTATAGGGACGTTCCTTCTGTCCAGCAGAATGTACCCTTAACTTTGCCTCCCAAGTGCATGGTTAAACTGGGTAAGCATGTAGTCAGCCCAGTTAGAGTTATGGTCGTGATAGCTGATTATCTTCTTTCTGTTTAGTTAAACCCAGACTTCAATATTACTATCTTCTGGTGTTATATAATCAATCTGAACGGTCAATAGCACTTTTATGGCCGGATCCATCGGAAGGTAACTATGGGTTTTTAGAATAGCATGTGCATCACTTTCATTGACGTTTGTAGGGTTAATAATTATTCATGTCTAATTCACTAAACGTATCGCTTAATGTTTTTTTTCAATTTCAAATATTTCTTCCATCGTTTTTAGTTTTCCGTATCGTATTTACTTGTGGTCGTAATTTTTTAAAGCACTTTATTTACGTAGTTTTAAAAAATAATGTAATAAAGTAAGTAAAACACGCTTTTTATTCTTCCACCAAGCATTGCACACTTCTAGACACGTTAACACTGTCAATAACGACTGCTAATATTTTAGCTTTTTCTACATCACTACAGTCAATGTTCGTCCCTTTGAATTGCTTCGTTAAATAGTTCACTATGATCTTTTAATTATTGTTTACATCATTCTCAAAACCAATTTCCTAAAATCAATGGTTTTTTAAAAAAAAAATTACACTTTCATGTTTCGTTCGAATGGTCATTACTATCTTTTATTATATTGTGTAATCATTCTCAAAACCTAATTTTTTTTTTTTTTTTCACTAAAATTAATGTTTAGTACTTTCATTGTTTAGCCAAATAGGTCCATTACCAAATTCTTTAAATCATAATTCACTGAGTTCGACAGCGATTTTTTATCTAAATAAATAAACCCATATTAATTTGTAATTCAGCTGTTTTTTTAGTATTTTTTAATCGGTTAAAACCTATTTTATTAAAACAAATAGTATATTCCTTCTGGAGAGTAGTAGAAAAAAGTTAGAGATTAAAATCTTTAGAAGCCATATAATCAACTAATATGGCAACTAACTTTATAGCTGGTTGGGGATAAGATCTGGTATTTCACTGATGGCCTCTGTTCACGCTTGTTTGTATTTTTATGTGAATAAAAAGATCAGTAATTGATTTTTCAAACCTTTCTCCTTAACTCTTCTCTATCGCCCTTCCAATTCAACTTGTAAAAGTATTGTAGTAAGCTTTTTAACGTCTTCGGGCTTTCATTTTTAATACCAAAATAAAATTATAAATTAAAAAAATTAATTTAATCAGTTTCTCTCCCCCTCATTCACTCCCAATCTCTGTCTGTCTGTGCTGTCTGTCTGTTTCTTCTTTTGTCTGTTCTGTCTGTCTCCACCTCTCTCCCTCTCTCATTCACACTCGCACTCTCTCTCCAACACACACACACACACACACACAAAACACACACACACACACACACACAATAGATAGGGAGGTGCTCTGGCTGGGGAGTGTAAAAGGGTTTTTTTTGGTTGCACTTTAAGCGACGTAATTTCGTGACAGGCAATAAAACACTTATCAGAGCCTGAATCAATAATCACAAGATCTCTTCATTAGTTCTTCAGCGGCCGTCTGTGACAGCCTTTAAGCAGGTGAATTGAAAACGTGTGAATGGTGAAAACGTTGATTGAAGCAGCCAAACCACAACAGCTAAGCCATGGGGTTAGATGTGAGATGGTCAGCAGGCAGGCTTTGTTAGTGAGTCGTGGTGCGTGGGATACAGATCGCGTGTTTTGCAAAACCGTTAATATTTTTAGGCCCACGTCATGTGTTTGTGGCGGTTCACTGAAGAGGCTTGCAGGAAGTTGTCGGAGTTAGACTGAGGGGTGTTGATTCCAATATTCTCCAAATTAGGGACTTGCAGCATGGACGTAAAATTTGTTTTAAATTGCTGGGAAATGAATATGATTGGAAGGAAGCCCAACAATGTAAAAAAACAGCCAATACCCATAAAGCACTTTGGTAACAGCGCCGCAGTGGTAATGGAATAACATTGCAGGCTTGTTGAAAAGTAGAAGCTTGAGCCTTGTCTGGTAGAATTAATGTTGTTGGCTGTTGTGAATAATTTAAAAGTTCTTGATGCGCAATTTGATTTTCTAAAAGTTCTCTCTCTAATTCTGAAGAAATGCTGTCTTGAGACATAAATATTTCTGGTAAAATCACTTCTCTAGCGCGTCTGCAAATCACAACCCTCTCACAAGCCTGCACAGTACGCCTCCCAAATGTGAAATGGCGGTAGCTCTGCCGGCTGGTAGCAACACAAAGCTTCCCCAGCAGAAATGACGTCATACTCCCTGCCGATTGGTTGAGCGTGCACGCGTGAGGCGCAGGCTCCTGTGCAGCGGAGCATGCAAAAAACAATGGTGACGTTCAATATTAATTGCAGCCAGTCTGGCAGCCCGGCAGGTTGTGAACAAACAGGACTGCCAAACCATATAAATTTTTAGTTGATTTTATGTTCTCAGAGAGAATGTAAATATGTTGGTTCATGACCACCCATGTGATTCTGCACGGAAACCCCCGTTTCAATGTGCTAAATACGTCAATATTTGCTGTTTTTGTGTGTTAATTTTTTTGGAAAACAGGTGTTAAATTTGGCCAAAACTGATATGTGATGGACGTGATTTGTATGTGAAAAAGGGGGTTTTCGGGCAGAATAAGATGGGCGGTCGTGAACCCGCATATTTACATTCTCTTACAGGCTATCATAACAAATAAAGGCGAGATTCAGTTATCAACTTTCATGCCTGTTTCGTACAAGGATGAATATTGAACCATCTGTTTAAATAACGATTACATGCGGTTAGTGGGGTGACCCCCCCCCCCAAAAAAAAAACAAAACAAAAAAAAAAAACAAAAAAAAACCCAACAACAACCCAAAAAAAACAACAAATAAACAAACAAAAAACAAAACAAAAAACAAACAAGCCAAAAAAAAAAAAAAAAAAAAAAAAAGAAAACAAAACAAAACAAAAGAAAAGAAAAGAAAAGAAAAGAAAACAAAACCAAACCATTCGAGCGAACATATATGCATAATCTTACTTGCGCCGGCATTTCAGGCTTTGCTTTTAGATTTTGCTTTTCGCATTTTCCCCTTCAGTTTCATTTACACAGGTATGGTTAGAAAAAAAGATAAGAAAATAACGGAAAAATAAAGGTCAAGATATTGGTGAATGTGTCTACGGTACCTCCGGTAAATTACCGAGTCCACAAATCAGTGTGCCATGACTGGCATAAAAATGTCCTTGAACCGACCAAATTTAAGATGTGAATCGATTCCCCCCCCCCCCCCCCCCCCCCCCCCCCCCCCCCCTCCTTCACGGCCTCCTTCCTACAACCCACCCCCACCACAACACAACACAACACAACCAACACTCACACTCACACACACAACACCACACACACTCACACACACAGACACACACAGACACACACAGACACACAACACACACACACACACACACACACACACACACACACACACACAGTTACTTCTGATGCACAATGTAAGGGAAACAAGTGCGAGTAATATACTTTGTGCAAAAAAAAAAAGTTACTTCCCATGCTGCAAGGTACCCGAAAAAAGTTGCACGAACGTGTTGCTCAAAGCCCAGCCGAACGCAAAGGGTCGTGTCAGGACTGAAAATTACATACGGTGTCCGTGCACATGACTGCGTAAACAAACATATATCTGCACACTCGGACATTTACGCGCATGTGTTTGTCTCATCATAGATCGAAAACCGTAGGTCAGTGGCTGACCATGGATAAACACAAGTTGGCACTACTTCCCTTGTTAACCTGATACTTCTTCTTCTAAATTAGGCATCAATCAAACATAGGTTTATGAAAGAGACAGGCCTACCATAGTTTACATATTCGTGTGTCATACAAGTTTTCATTACAATCTGTCTGTTACATTCTTGTGAATAATCAGAACCGATCGACACACCTGTTGTTGTTGTCGTTGTTGTTGTTGCTGTTGGTTTTGTTGTTGTCGGTAAGCCAGGCATACTGTCTGTAGACCTACACCCTCCGATTTAAAAGCTGAAAATCCCATCCACATGTACTGCATGATCTTGTCTGCTGTTATGGCTTTTTTTTGTGGTTACCGTTGAAACAACGGTCACTGAATGGAGTGGAATCACCTACGAGTTGGAACTGAAGTTGTTCACATTCGCTGGCAGCGAACATAGCAAGTAACAAGATGCAAAGCATTTAAACGTACTCCCAGTTTATCCTGAATACGCGTGAGATATTCCATAAAGAGGAAAACCGTCTTGGGCTGGTGTAACCGTTAGTAATGGCTATTCTGGTAAACATCAGCCATCATCTGTGACCTATAATGAACATACTTACAAATTTGCAGAAAGATCGGCCAAGTACTTTCTGAGATTTTCCATAAAGAAGAAAACCATTACGGGCCGTTAGCAACGGCTATAACGGTAAACTTAAACATCGGGCATCATACGTGACCCAGAATGAACATACCTACAAATTTTCTGAAATATCGGCCACGTATTTTCTAAGATATTCCAGAAAAAAAGAAGAACCGTTATGGGTAAACTAAAACATCGGGCATCATCCGGGACCCATAATGAACATACCTACAAATTTCCAGAAAGAGCAGCCGAGTACTTTCTGAGATATTCCATAAAGAAGAAAAACCGTTAGGGGCCGTTATAGCCGTTAGTAACGGCTATAACGGTAAACTAAAACATCAGGCATAATCCGTGACCCATAATGAACATACAAATTTTCAGAAAGATCGGCCCAGTAGTTTTGTCTGGAGCGAGTGGAACACATTTTGACTACAGACGGACACACACACACACACACACACACACACAGAGCATTTCTTCGTTCCCATTCTAAAGTTCTCCCTGTTCTATAAGAACTGGGAGTACAAAAACAGAAAATAATCAAATGGATGCGAGTTCGGGCAGCCGGTTTTCCCGTTTGAATTGTGAGAGCGTTTACCAAGATTAAAACGTTCAGGCCAGCAAGTGCATGCGACTCGACCCCCTGAAAGTATCAGGAGTTGAGACCTCCTGCTGTATACTTCTTGCTAGTTTCTTGTTGTTGTTGTTGTTCTCCTTCTGTGTGTGTGTGTGTGTGTGTGTGTGTGTGTGTGAGCGCACGCGTGTGTGTGTGTGAGTGTACACGCGTGCGTGCACATGCGTGTGTGTGTGTGTGGTTACTTCCCATTTGGTCTACTCCCATTTCGCCTACACAGAAATGTGTGAGCACGACTTGGCCTAACGGCCTTCGTTCATTCGTCCTTCGTCCTCTCTCGGGCTTCGCCCTACTCTAATCTAAAGACCATCGATTCTGCTTTGGAGTAGACTGGGACACTGGTTACGCCAGGGGGGAGCCTTGCAGTATGGTCAGTATGGAAATAGACGAAATGGGAAGTAGTAGACGAAATGGGAGTAGACGAAATGGGAGTAGACCAAATGGGAAGTCACCGTGTGTGTGTGTGTTTGCGCGCGCGCACGCACGTTTTGTGTGTGTGTGTGTGTGTGTGTGTGTGTGTGTGTAACAAAATGAGTCAAAGCAAGACAGCAAAGCAATCTTGAAAACAAATGAAACAGACCAAACACTAAAACAAACCATACAGAGAGAGAGAGAGAGGCTTTGCCTCTGAAGGGGCTTCAGCCATGTTGCCTGATAGTCCATGCGAGTCGTAAGACGTGTCGCCCTGGAGAGGCTCCATCAATGTCGGTGATAGTCCATGCGAGTGGCAAGACGTGATAACTGGGAAATACAAAAACTAACACCGATGAAAAGGCGAAATCGAGTTTTATAAGATCAGTTTCTTAATATGTGTGTGTGTGTGTGTGTGTGTGTGTGTGTGTGTGTGTGTCTCTCTCTCTCTCCTCTCTCTGTCTCTCTCTGTGTTTAATATAACAGAATGGATGTTCCAGTGTAATGCGTCATATCTGTGACTGTGAATGACTGATTTCATCTTTCTAGCTAAAAGGCCATGGGATCATTGCTTAAAAACTAAAGCAAAAGTACTTTTGAATGCATTTGTGCACCATCCCAGTAGTAAGGTGAGGTAGGTCTCACCCCTCAAAGCAGGGGGAGGCAATGGGGAGGGATGACGTCAGCGCCTTAGGGACGAATCACATGACCGAGGATGCTCGGTGATGACATCGTGACATCCATGTGACGTCCCTATTCATAGACCCTACGGGCGATTGCATCACGAGGGTTGCAATCAGCTGTAAAGAAAAATTGTAAACAACCAAACAAATGACAGACTTGTTTTAAACGACTCGTGTTGGTTAGGTTGTCTCCCAAAGGTGACATCACATGATGAAAAAGACAGTCAGTTCCCTTGAAAGGCCCGAACTGTACCTACTGAACCCTTACTAGCTGAGCATGACTGACTTTTTATATCGGTTCATTACTAGTTAAAGAATGAGATTTGGGGGTTAATAGGTGTCTTTGTTTGTTTATTTATTTATTTACAACGTTTTCCAAGGGTGACAACACAAAAACAAACAAAAACCAACAGCGGGCTCACTTGAACTGTACTGGCTAAACCCATAATAGCTGATCATCACTGATTTTCTACAGTGCTATTAAAACCCTCAGGGGGCGAAGCATATGACACAAGATGGTCGGTGAATGCATCGTGAGATCGATGTGTGCTCGTTAAGAAACGCCTTAAGGCGATGAAAGCGCATGTACGCTAATTTATACGTCTATCTGTCAACCTCTTTTAAAAAAAATCTGAATATTTTTTAAAACCATCGAACCGTGTAATCGAATCTGGAAGGTTATATGTTTGCGTCAAAAAACGAAAAAATCATGTTGCATCAGAGCATCATGATATGACTGGGAAAAAGACATGTTTTCCCCCGTCCGCTGATCGTTCGAGCTATAAAACGGACTAAAGTTAAAGCCAAAAAGTAATGGTAACTTTAGTCAGTCTTACAGAACGAAGGACCACCCAGGAAACACCACGAGGAGGTGGGGATTGTTCTCCAAAAAATAATGGATTAAACAACACACTCTGATACCAGAAAAAAAGAAAACGACTATTAGAACACTCATCAAGACCACAATCACGTTGGAACGCTATCATACAAATAAAACAAGCTGCCAGAGAGGGGTCAATGAAACAAAAATTTATACAGCCGTAGGAAAAGTTGTGACACCGTCAGAAGAGAGAACTCGTTTAATATAAAAAAGGAAAGAGAATTGCGGGTTTGAGCGTACGTAAATATACATTTTCCGTCCGTTCTGAACCCGATGTTTTTCCACTCCCACTCTCTCGCGTTTGAAGAACCTTTTGGTAGGTTTCTTTGGTGAAGGCGTTGTGTTTTTTACTCAACCCTTACAGCTGATTGGTTTGGTCTTTCCAGAACAGAAATAGTTTTAGAGCAGAGCCCACGAGAAATTCCGTGTATTCGACTTTGACAG
>JAFLJL010003650.1:0-16428 GCA_018398815.1 Conus ventricosus
GGGCGGGGGGGGCCCAGGACAAAAGTACCATGAGCAGAATTCAATCTAGAATACTGTGTGGAAGTATAACCAACACCAACACATCTGTACACGTATTCTGTCACCTGGGTGATGTCGATGGAGGAAGGACTAGCGCACAGCCCAAACACACTCACAGCTTGCTTACAATCTCATTCATATATCATGCATTCGTCACATCAAACCACTAGTAAAGTCTATAACTTTACTACACATGATCATAGAACGAAACATCAATGCATATGGAATCAAACAAAATAAAACATTCTTCTTTCCTGAACTTCACAAATCATTTATCTAAACATCATTAACTAACCCGGGTATAAATAGATTTCTACTTTACCTGGCCAGGTGATCTTAACTATTCACGAATCATGTCTTTTCTTTCTTTTTTTTTTCCTTTTTTTCACTGTCACTTTCACAAGCACGACGCAACTGTTGGCACTGGTCAGGTCAGACTGCTGGCACCGGTCAGGCTGGACTGCTGGCACTGGTCAGGTTGGACTGCCGATGAAAGTGGCGCTGGCCAAGTATGAGGTCGAACCCCGGTTAAGATGGAACAGTGACTATCAACATCGATCTGTTCTCCTTTCTTCCTTCCTGCATTAACGCATGGCACTCTCTCTCTCTTCTAGTCTGCTCTATCAAATGGACTGGTTGTTTTTCTTTTCTTTTTCTTTTCTTTCTTTTCCTCTTCATTAGTTAGCAACTCTCTCTCTCCACATCTCTCCTAGTCCTTCCTCTGCAGACTATCTCGTGCTAATTGCTACAACTTGGTTCTCTTCTCCTCCCCCTCATCTCTCTGCTTCTCTCTCAAGCAGACCTACACCAGAACCTCTTCCTCTCTCTGTCTCTGTTCGTTCTCTCCTCGTTCTGCCTCTCCACCCCCGCATCCCTATCTATCTTGAAACTCATCTGTCAAAGGGCGAGTACCATTGGTCAGTATTTTTACCGCCTCGTACCCGAAGTTATCTCCCTCTAATTCCATTGGAATTCAAATCATGACAGTCACGCCTACACGCCTTACTCTCGTGTGGTGGTCAATTGGTCATTTAATTGATTAGCTTGATTTCACCCCCACCACACACTACCTTCCCCCTCTCCCTTTCCGGTACGTCGATCTAATTGTGGGCACTGGTCCACAAATTGGCCGGATGAGTCTGATCCAGGCGTCGAGACTCGTCTGACCAGACATCGAGGCGTCGGTCAGCTACTTAGTCTGTCTGGGTGACCAGACTGTCTCCGTGGAGGATTAGGATTAGCCTCCTCGCTGTGCCCAAGTTGGCTGGATGAGTCTGATCCTGGCGTCGAGACTCGTTTGGCCAGACATCGAGGCGTCGTCGTCAGCTACTTAGTCCGTCTGGCTGGACAGGACCGTCTCCGTGAAGCCTCTCGCTATGCTTAATTGGCTGGCGATGGACCACGACTTTGGTTGTGTTTATTTTTGACCGTGACAATTTCCCCCTTGCAAAAGACTATGCACCGCATTGTCTCAAAACAATGGTACAAAAAAGACAACAACCGAATTTGCTGACCCACAGCTTACACGTGCAAAGTTTGAAAATACTTTACAACCAACGGTTTATAAATTATAAAATATATCATTAGTGAATACCACTCCAATGAGTTATCATTGACGTGCGCTCTTGCGTTATTTCAACTCATTTTTATACGACCTCTGTGCGCACCTATGCAATTCCCTACCTGCGGATTTGCCACATCTTCTCTTTACAATTTCTATGAAAAGCACAATATAATATGATCACGATCCATGACACTTCACTGAGGAATCTCCATCCTCACTTATTGCAAATAATGCATCACTACACAAGCGACTGTATGCTCAAGCATAACTACATTTACATGAAGAAATCACACACAAAAAATATGAACCATAGCCAACTGGGGATGAACCCATATCCAATCAACATAACTGTAATCAACACATATTATCAACAAAGCACCCCGGATATGACTGACTTCCTCTGAGTTGCAGCTTGCTAGACTACCGCGACTAAATAGTCAGCTCCGACATTCTGTCGACCTGGAATGTACTGCACTCGGTACTGTAGGGCTGCAATGCCATTGCCCAACGCAGCACTCTGCTGTTTTTCAACTGCGCCTCCTGCAGGAATTTGAGTGGTTGATGATCTGTCTCTATCACGAACTCTTTCCCATACAAAGTATTTGTGGAACTTCTGCACGGCCCACACGACAGCTAAACACTCCTTCTCTACTGTTGCGTACCCTTCTTCACACTTTGTCAACTTCCTGCTAGCATATCTCACAGGGAACTCGACCCCTTCATGCTCCTGCAACAATACTGCCCTATCCCACCACCTGATGCATCTGTCCGCAACAAAAATGGTTTGGACATATCTGGTAGCTTCAAGATGGGACGGAACCTAGTCTTTCCAACACCGTCTGCAGTGCTTGCTCTGCAGCGTCTGACCACTCGACCACTGCCGGTTTCCCTGCCTTGACCAAATCACTGAGAGGACTCATGATTGCTGCGAAATTTGGAACAAACTCCCTATAGAAACCAATAAAACCTAGCAGACTCCTGACTTCTGTTTTGGTCTTTGGTCTCTCTGAATTCATCATCTTCTCCACCTTTCCCTTTCCTGGCTGCTTTGTGTCGCCTCCGACAACAAACCTAGGAACTCCTACTGTCTAGCCCTTCATACAGTGGACACATCCCTGTATGACTCTTCTGGAAACTTAAGCAACAAAATCTCCCCTTCTTCTGCTGGGTCTCTTTCACCTCCTCAATGATTGCTGCTGCGCCTATATGCTGAGTCCACGCTGAATATATTTGCGGAGAAAATTCGCATGGAAAAGTTTTAGTTTCCATTCACATCGATTCGGTAATCCCGACCGACCTTTCCAGTGATGGTGAATGGTCCTTTCAATGCATCAGCAGCTTGTTGTGACCCGTGGGAAGCAGTACAGGACTTGATCTCCCACCTTGAGGGATTGCTTCCTCACCTTCCTGTCATATTGCTTCTTCTGACCGACCCTAGCCTCCTGCAAACCTTCCCTTGCAACCTTACATGTCTCATACCTGTGCCCACCTTTGGAACAGGGCGAGATTGGGCCAATCAGATCAACAGCCACTCTCCTGAATGGTGTGTCAATTAAAGGAGGCTGTTTAAGAGGCGCCTTCCTCTTCACCCCTCTTGTGGCTGACCTTTGACACACGTCACATGACATGCAGAAACGCTTGATGTCTGCCATTGCCCCTGGCCAATGAAAATCATCGAAGATTCGGTCAGCTGTTTTGCTGGTGCCGAGATGACCCGCCATGAGCGACTCGTGACCCACTGACATGTACAGTGCCACGATAACATGCTGGTACCTCTAACTGAGTGGTCACTTACCTGTCTTCCCCTTGGTGAACACTCGGTACAGCAACCCGCCTTTCACAAGAAATTCTGTCTCACCTCCTCTAACCGCCTGTTTCTCTCCACTCTTGCCAACTCCCAAGACTTCACGAGCGAAGGGTCTTGTTCCTGCGCTGCCCTAAAACTCTCAGGCGACACATCTATGCCTGACTTCCTTGCTGGAACGACTAACGGTTTTATCAACCTTTTCCTCCTTCTTGCTCGTGTTTGAACTGCTGCCCCTGTAGCAGTCAACAACTCAGGATCCCCTGGATCCCTTGCACCTGGAATATTTCCGATGATCAAATCATGAAGGGGTTTCTCCTCACCAACGCAGACAACTCGCCTGAGAAGTAAGGGGTACGTACTTCTATCTTAGCAACTGGGAACTCCCTCACAGTGCCATCGATTAGAGTACAGGTCTGGATTTGCCCTGTCAAATCCCTTTCTCGACCAGCGTTGTTCTAACTACACCACATGAACAACCAGTGTCTCGTAACACTTTCACCCTCTTGCTGGCCAATCCACCCTTCTTCCACTGGTAACGAACCACTCAGCCTAGTGCCCTCCATCCCTGACACTGACTGCTGGCCAGTGCTAGCCATAGGCTGCACTCCACCCTCTTCAGACTGAATCCCTTTTGGTTCCATGCAGGTCGTTTCCCTGGCGACCCTTATCGACTTCTTGCAAGGCTGCTGCCTTCTGGAACCTCATGCGACAATCCCTCGCCACATGTCCCTTCTTGTGACAAATGAAACACCTAATGTCCCTTTGCCCTTCCTTCTGCCCCACCATGGGTTTGCAGACTTTGCAGGAAACTCTCCTAGTCTCCTTGCACTCTTCTCACTGTGCCTAGCACCTGTTTCTCCTGCACCTTAGTGCCCAAACGTGCCTCTCTATACACCTCTGCGAACTTCAACAACTCCCCTGCTGTCTCTGGCTGTCTCTCTTTCAAATGTATGGTTAAACTCAGGGCCGCAACCTGACAAAATCTGTTCCTTCATAACTAGCTCTTTCAATTCAGCGAACTCCTTTTCGTCCCACTCAACTCTAACCACTTCTCAAAATAGTGATCTAAACGTGCACCAAACTGAGTGTACGTCCACCTGCATGTAATTTAGCTGAACGAAATTTTCTTCCTGAACCCCTCCTCTGTGAGGTCAAATCCTTTCATCAACGATTGTCATGTGACGTAGCCTCACATCAAGGCATGTGACGCTCCACACAGTAGTTAGTGATATGAATCATTTCCCCATGCCACTACTGAAAAGGAAGAATATTCGTGTGGCTTGACTAGTGTAGGGGCGTCCCCAAATAATTGTGAGTATGACTCAGTAAAGAAACAAGGGTGGTCATTGGGTGAAAGTGACCACTGAGAGATAGTTTAACAAGGGCTGGTAAGTGCTGGTCATGTGTTTTGAACACTGAGTATGCACTCACTAGGAGGAGGAAGGAAAGAATTAGTTTTAACCCAGCAGATGGCCCTAGAGACTCGAACCTGTCCAGGACGTTTGGTCTCTCTGCTGACGCAGGTCCATTTACCAGTGATCGATAGATAGAGTTGGGAGAAGCTACAGGGGAAAACTTAAGGACAGAGAAGAAAGAATTCATATGCGATGAATAAGAAGGATACTTACACGAAACCCTTATTCGGTTTCAGCACCCTTCACCCTACACCTTGACCCTTCAACCGCCTTCACCTTTCACCCGCCGTGAGGTGAATTGAAGATGGCCATGTTGTGGGGAACACACGACGGTAGGCAGCCCCAGGCATTAAGGACTCGCGAGGAGAGAGTCGGGAACCACGTCATCACTCAAGGCACAAGAAGACGAGGGAGAAGGAGTTGAACTCATCTCTGCCAGTGACAATAAGAGTCGAGGGAGAGGATTCCGGAAGTCAAATCTCCAGTGACGGGAGAAATCGAGGGGGCTAGATGGATGAAAGCTGAGAGAGACCCAGGGAAGTCCTGAAAGGATGAGGCGAGGGGGGGGGGGTGGGGAGTCGTAATTTCGGATGCAGGCAAAGCATCAAGTAGTGAAGAATCATTTAATTTTCCTGGTCTGGAGTTTGTGGGCCAATTTTGTGGGAGGCCTTGACTATAAGAATTCTAGAGAGAGTTAGGGTTTTGCCTCTCATGGTAAAAGAGTGCTACCTGTATAAAATTTGTTATCACGTGTTTGATGTGAATTAGTAAAAGTGGTTTTCCCCGAAGGAGAGGGGGAGAAACAGAAACATTCCGGAAGTTGCGCCTTTTTGGTTGATTGTGAAAGATTGCGTGTGCGTGATGGAGTAAATGCTGTCATGAATGCGCGTGTGCAAAAATGACAGTGTTACAGTGGTGACCCGACTCCAGTATCCCCGAACGTATCTGCCGATTTGTTATTCCCCTAGAAAAAAAAAAGAAGAAAGATTTCTAATTGTACCTTCTGAGGAATGATGCAATTGTCCGCGTTGGGGCCTCGAAAAAAAAAGATTTTGATTAGTGACCTCAAGGGTATTGAGGGAAGAAAAAAAGAAAAGAAATTAGATTAACCCTATTTATTGTAGTATAATATATTTGCAATTGTTGTTTTTTTTCTATTTTTATAAGTGTTTTCGTTGGTTAACAGGTTTCTTTTGGTATGCTCGACTCTTAAGGTTATTTTTTTTGGTAGGATTGCTTTTGACCCTTTCCCCACTCAGTCCCGAATAGCCCAACCTCCGTCTTTTGCTCGTACCTGGCAGCAAGGGCAGGGCGATTGAGGATCCCGCTGTCCTTCCCCTATAAGTATTAGATTTCAGTCCCCTGCCCCCAGGACTGAAAGCCCCAACCTCTTCCTGCGTTTAAGGCAGGGGGCATGCGTTGGGGAGTGCGAAAGTCTTTCCCTCTCGTAATTATCTATTTCTTTCCCTTTTCCATGTGTTCATTTTGATTTTTTTCTTTTTCCCCCTTGCCCTCAGAGTGTGGGATTCAGCTTCACCCTCCTCACGGCAAATGAGTGTAGGTGGTGGAGTTGATTACCGCCAGTCCGCAAATAAACATCTTTATCTTTTGATAATTTTTTATTTACTAGGGGTGGGGAGCGAGATTTTCTTTGAGTTTGGGTGAATGTGCTTTATTAATTGATAGTTTTATATATTTTTGCATAATTGCTGTAGTGTTGTGATATATTGGTGAGTGATTTGTTTTTTTTTCCCGTCCTCCAGTTTCACGGGGGACGAGAGACCACTAGGGTGCTTCTGAGGGCTCTTTTGGCTTGTTCTTGATTTCTTCTCAACGTTCCGATCCCTGTGAATCCTTTTCATATCCTTTTACACCGGCCCTTTTTCAAAAACTCTACACTTCCGCACAATAAGCACCTATCTAGTTTTCTTTTCAACTTATTTCATCTTTAGGTAAGGATTTTCCGCTAGTTGTGTTTCTTACCCCTCTTGTTTAATTGTTTGTGCATCCCTTTTGTTTTGTAAATTTATATTCATTTATCGTATAAGGCGTGTGCCTTTGTTTTGTAAAATTCATTGAAATTAAGTAAGAAAGAAAGACTGACAACAAGAACAATTAAGAACTAAAACCTTTATAAGACTTTATTTTCAGGAACACTTTATTGTGTTGGTTTTTTATCCTTTCTTAGGAAAAAGCAGATATGTGGCATTGAACTTCAATATTTTTTTAAATTCCAAATGATAGCAGTTTGCAAATAATTTTTGGCAAAATACATTCCTTGGATTTCATCACGTACCCAGTTTTAAGTAAGCTGTTTTTCTGTTTAATACCGGAAATTGAATTCTTTATGTTGTATATATTATAATTACGTTATGTTAAAAAGTAACATAAGCATCATCATATACGCCTTAATTTATATTCAAACTTAAGATTTGTTTGGTGTTTATATCTGATGACGGTTCATTATGGATGATTTTAGTATAAATATGTTCAACCAGCGGACCTTGGGTTTTGATGGAGAAAAACTTACCAACTATGTTGCAACAATGTCAAAAGATAGGGCAGACAGGCTAAACACAGAGGGAGCTGAATAAAATAGACTACAGGAGGGAAGCTGAAGAAAAAAGATTCCAGAGGGAGAGCTGAAGCTGAAGAACGTCAGTTAAAGTTAGGAGGCAGTTAGAACTAGAGAACTGAATGCTGAGAAATTAAAAAGAAATACCACATCGTAGAGAATCCCCACCACCAGGACGGTCCCGCCAGTCGCATTACCTCAACAAAGCTGAGCATATATTCCAAAAGTACCGCCTTTTGAGGAAAAAACGGATGACATTCTAGTTAGTCTTTTCCGATTTGCGAAACTGTCACGCAACGTCTTGTGGTTGGCCAAAGGACAAAGTGGACATATGTATATGCGTCGTTGTTTAAGGGTAGCGCTGGACACAGTAACCAATTCACATGCAGCGAAACAAAATCTTACATGGGATCAGTTTGAAAGAAGAACTCCTCCAGAAATTCAATGTTCTGCTGATGCGTTTTCGCCCGCGAACAGGTTTCCGTAGCTGTGCGCCCTGACAAAGGGAATCGTTTTCCGTCGTTACTGAACCGTAAGAGTCCCATTTGTTTGGAACGATGGATCGATTTATCTAAAACGAACCAAAACTTTTCAGTCAAGCGATATCTCCTTCTAGAAACAACTTTTATCCAGAGCGTGAGCAAAAGATTCTGGGCCACTTTCCTCAAAAGAAAGGCAATTAGAAAAAACGTTGAGGACATGTGTCAGAGATGGCTGATCAGTATTGTACGCTCACCAAGACCAGAAAAGGGCGTGGCTTAGGAAAGGAGAATTTTCCATCTTTGAGTCTCCATGCCGACCATGTACTATCTCCATCAGGACAGGGAAGTTACAGGAAAAGGAAAGTCGTGGGTCAATTCATCATCAAGATATACCTATCTCTAGGACGGACAGGGAACATTCCGCGGTTCGAGTGACTAATTCGTCACTACCAGTACACACCGCCGGAAAACCCGTTGCTCCTCATCAAACGTTCCAGGTCGAAGGACCACACCACCCACCGTAACCTTTTGGGCCAGTTCGGTGGACAGAAGCCGAAGATCACAAAATCAAGTCAGCAGCTCGAGATCAGACAATGCGATGTTTCAGTTGCGATTGCAAGTTCCATTAGAAAGGAATAGCCCTTTAACGCAAATGATTCAAAACCCGCAATTAAAGTCCTCCACTGATTGTGAAGAGAGGCCATGTTTTGGCACCGACATCAAGCTGTTGATGGACTGTAGTTAGAAAACGTAGCCATCAATGGTTTCAAGGCATTTGGTTTTGCGAGACCACTGTGCACCACCGCCTGGTGTACGAAAAACTTTCGTGCTTCAAAACCAGTATCTCAACACTGTCCAAAGTGAAGGCGTATGGAGGCAAGATTGAAACGTTTCGCTGGCGAAAATTTCAGTCGATTATACACCGTACGACTTCAAGCCGTTATTGTCTATACCGCCTGTGTCAATGATAAACCCAGTACCTGCGACTTGATCTTGGCAATTTTGCCCGGTGCGGCTACAGTACATGGTGGTGCTGGAGGCTCGTTTGTTCCTTGTCTTGTGAAGTAAGCGAGGGGAGATCATACATCGATAGAGGCAGAAAAGGATACACACCAGCAAAAAAGTCTCAAACTGGATAAACTACCATGCTTAACCCCATATGATCTAAAAGAAATAGCAGTAAAAAGACGAGACGCAGACGACGGTACAATCTGCTAGCTAAACAGACGTAACGGACAAACTAACGGACAAACCAACATACAACAGGACTCTGACCGCTATTCTCTACAAGGTGTGTACGCTGGACAGGACAACAAACAAGTTGTCTCGTTCCAAAACCACTTAGAGAACAGTGCTACACACGGCTTCAGTGCAGCAATGTTCGCTGGTCACTGTGGAATCAAAAGACCAATAAAGATAGTCTTGAATACTTTTTAATTGGCCAGGTGACCAAAGGAAGTTACAGAAACTGACTTGCCGCTCATGTGACATCTGCCAAGCAGACAATCTCAGAAGGTCGCGTCCCAAGAGCACCTTTGCACGAAAATTGCCTTCATTTCCGTCATTTCGGAAGGTTGCAAATGAACTTTTTGGGCCTTTACCACTGTCTTCTTCCGACATAACCGCTAATATCTAACTTTGTTGGATACAGCGACAAGGTATCCAGAGGCGGGAATCCACAGAAGAAAATTGATAACATGTGTCTGTCGCCTGGAAGCTATACTTGCGATAGTGTCAGAGGTTGGGTCTTTCCGGAGACGAAATTCTCTCGGATTGTGGAACGCAAATTCATTTCTGATCTCATGAGAGAACTTTATCAGACTGTTGTCAATCTCTTCCATTTCACCACGCCATATCATCCCCAATCGAAAGGCATGGTTGAACGTTCAATGGAACGTTGAAGTCCATGTTGAGAAGGTTGCAAGACGAAGAACCCCAATGAAATGGGATCGGTTTCATACACGGCATTGCTTTTTGCATACAGGGAAATACCAAACGAAACGGCAGGATATTCACCATTATCGAGCTTCTTTTCGGACCCTCACCAATGCAGTCCTTTGGATCTATTGATTGACACAATGGACGTCAAAGACGGACAATACCTCAGTAACAGTTTATCCAAAACGTTAATGACCTGCATAATCGTTTGAAGGATTCAATGTGAGCTTGCTCAACAGTCACTGGAAATAGAAAAACAGATGTGTAACAAGGTCTTTGCAGACAGAAAAGCATGTGCCACTGTTCCTTCAGTGTAGGGGATAAAGACCAGTAAGACTCACAGATGAACATAACAGCATCGTGTTATTGGGAAGGGTCCTTTTCGAGGTGGTCGGAAAAACTTTCTGCAGTAAATTATAAGAACAAAATGGCCAAACACTGAGAAGGTATTTCATGGAAACATGTTGAAAGAAGTATGTGAGGCTAACAAATGTTGCCATCAACCATCAGATGAGTAGGATATGTTCCAGTGTCAGAAACTGATGTCAACATGACAGTACATTATCAGAGATGAATTTGTACCAACGTAACGATACAGGGACAGTCAAAGGTGTAAGACAACAGCAAATGTATGAGTGTTAACAACTACCAGTGCAGATGATGTTTGTACCCCATCCAATTCTGTCAAACAAAGGTGTAAACTATGAAGAGATGTGATACATTGTACGAATGATTATGTCTTCCAGTCACCACAGAACAGCTCAAATAAAATTTTGAAAGACTTACAGGATGTGATGACAGAAACCCCAGGTAACAGATGACTGGTAAGCGAACCCCCTGAGTATCAGTTTAACTACTGAAATACCAGTGCGAAACGCAGACCATATAAACGCCCAGTCCCGTTTGCAAACAAAGATGTTGTCGAGAGGGAGAATCAAAGTAATGCTGATTTAAAGGAGATAGAACCTTCTAACGTCTCGTACAGCTCACCATTGTAAATGTGAACAACCCAGATTGGATGCGTAGCGTTTCTGCATCGATTCCAGGAAATTAAAATACGATACACTGTTTTTCGATTGCCGATCCCATCCAGACATTGAAGAACTTCTGAGTCCCAGCTCTCAGAAGTGAAACTATTATGAGAAAGAAGACTTGACTAAAGGATACTGGCGCGATTCCAAAGCTGAAGCTGACAAGGAAAAGACAGCCATTCAAACATCACCTATATTTGGTCTTTCGTTTATGTGACGAAAAGGAGGCCCATATCGTTCTAGCAAAATTGCCCCACTTCTTTTGTCCAAGAATGAAGCGAGCCCTGAAACTCCATTAATGTGGGCAGTCAGATGTTTTTGACGACATTTTTTGTTGGCTGCAAAGTCATGAGTAGACCTCCATTCTAACATGCGAGCATTTTTTTTCTTCCATACTCAGATTTGTTGTTTTGGTTTGACTGCGAGACCATGCCAAAATTCGTGCAGGTTTTCAAACTCTCGAGTTTTTGGGTCACACTATTTATCAGTGGGAAAAATGATGCAGAAGAGGGAAAGAAAGTGGAAAAGAAATTTATCTTTACCAAGCCCTACTACAAAGAAACAAACGTCACACATCGGAATGTTGTCCTTACTACATACGATAAGTACCCCCCCACATTTGCGTCCTGGACGGCCCCTTTGACTGAACGACGAAAGGGACGAAGAACACAAGTAAATGTGTGTGTCTGATTGAGTGCCAGAAGGCTTTGGATGTGTTCAGAACACCCTGCAACTCATTTCCTGTTCTTATTGTTACCCTCCCCTCTCAGAAGACTTAATTTTGATAACTGGAATGCCAGTTCTAAAGGAATGGGAGGCGGTACAGTTTGCCGGAAAAAAGTGCTTTGTTACATCCAGTGCAATAGCCAGTAAGAAGTTGGGCGCAAAGACCAAAGAGAAATTCTCCACAATGAAGAGAGTGCTTGGCTATTGTATTGGCATGTGAGAAAGTTCGCGCAAGGTTCTTGACTGGAAGAAAGTTTTCGGTTACAGACTTGCCCATAGGCCACTGACGTTCCTGAAATTCGTCAAAGAACTAAGAACAGACAGCTTATTAAAGGTGCTTTGCATAGCAGGATAATCCAATTTACCATTGAACCAGTGCCTGGAACAACAAAATGTCCATGGCAGATTTATATTGTCAAGTGGAATGAATATTCATGGAACAAAAGTAACTGTCCTTCAATGTAAGACTGATTCTGATTTTGTCTCTTAATGAATAACGTGATGAATCACTTTTGACAGTGCAATTAGTATGCAACTGACATTTAAATCACGAGGAATAAATGCTTAATTATGCGTTGTGAAGAGACTGTAAGTTTTACAAGCACAAACTACTTGCTGTAGATGTAGAAAATATTTATTCTTTGCTTAATTCATTAGTAAAGAATGGAAACAAAACAAGTACTATTTTATGTATTAACTTGCTTGTGAAGATGAATATATAAGTTATTGGAAGAGCAAATAACTCATTAGAAATGTATATACCCAGTTTTGAATGTGCCACGAGATAAACCAATATGTTTTCAAATGGATCACTGTCAACAATGGAAAGCATGTGACTTTTCAATGGACTAATAACATTACATGTTGGGAAAAAACACTGATTAAACTCTGTTTATATAGTTTACAACATGTCTATTGAGAAACATTAACACTTATAGGAAATATTCTCATTTTACATGATGGTTTTGAAACAATATGATGTGAGACAACGATGCAAGGGAAAATATGTGCCTTACACATCTATGATATGAAGACCACGTTGTAACTTTTGAATATGTTAATATCCCTAATTGTTGTATCCATGTAATTTGTGAAATGTAATTGTGAGATATGGTGATCAATTATGAATTGTCGTTTTTTTTGAAAGACTGAAATTTTAGAAATATGCTATTTATATGGTGGAATCATGATGAAGGATTCTATACGCGTTGATTATTAATTTGAATCATGTGTGATGGTTACACAATATTGAGGATTCAAGGCTAGAAGGATTTTGTTTAATGAGTTGAGTTTGTCTTATCGCTTTAAAAAATTTTTCTGGAAAAAATTTTTTCATCCCCGAGAAGGGGGAGTCATGTGACGTAGGCCACTACCTCAAGGCATGTGCGCTCCATCACATGTAGTTATGAAATAATCATTTCCCCATGTCCCACTACTGAAAAGGAAGAATATTCCGTGTGGCTTGACTAGTGTACCGGGGTCGTCCCCAAATAATTGTGAGTATGACTCAGTAAAGAAACAAGGGTGACATTGGTGAAAGTGACCACTGAGAGATAGTTACAAGGGGCTGGTAAGGTGCTGGTCAATGTGTTTTGAACACGGAGTATGCACTCACTAGGAGGAGGAAGTGAAAGGAATTAGTTTTAAACACCCAGCAGATGGCCTAACCTGAACCCCGTCAGGACGTGGTCCTCCTGCTGACCATGTCCATTACCAGTTGAGGGCGATAGATAGATTTGGGGAGAAGCTACAGGGGAAAACTTAAGGAAACGAAAAGAAAAGAATTCATGATGTTAGATAAAACGGTTACTTACACGAAACTTAATCGTGTTTCAGAGCCGCTTCAACCACGTGCACCCCTTCACCCTATTATCCCTTCACCCTTCACTCTTTCACTCCCGTGAGGTGGTTGAAGATGGCCATGGTGTGGGGAACACACCGGAAGGCCGCCCCCAGGAATTAAAGTACTCCCTGGAGAGGAGTCTGGAACTCGTGTCATCTCTCCAGGGACAGGAGAAGACGAGGGAGAGGAGTTGGAACTCATCTCCCTCCAGTGACAGCGAAGAGTCGAGGAGAGGGAGTACCGGTAAGTCATATCACCAGGACGGGAGAAATCGAGGGGCGAGATGAGTCTGAGAGAGGACAGGGAATCCTGAAGGATGAGGCGAGACGTAAAATTCGGATAGGCAGGCAAAGCATCAAGGAGTGAGAAGAATCATGTTATTTTCCTGGTCTGGGGGGGTTTAGTATTGTGGGCCAATGTTGAGTGGAGGCCGTACTTAAAAAGTCTTGAGGTGAGTTATTTTGCCTCTCAGTGGAAAGAGTGCTACCTGTTATAAAATTTGTTTATAACGAGTTGATGTGATTTTTTTAAAGTGTTTTCCCGAAGGAGAGGGGGAGAAAAAACACATTCGGTAAGTGCGCTTTTGGGTATAATGGAAATGATGCGTGTGCGTATGGGAGTGAAATGCATGGTCATGAATGCGCGAGTGCAAAAATGAACAGTATGACAAGCGATTACCTTCACAGCGCCGAAATCAGACTGTTGTTCTGCTGGATAAACGCAGAGTGAACAAATCGTGAAATGCTTAGCCCACAAGTAACGCTGACAAGATGACTGCCCACTCTTCTGAAGGCGAACCCTGACAGTCGCAAAGCGTTTCGAAACGACCCCCCAGATGTAGCATCCAATCGAATCGGTTCCCTACAGAGAATTATGGGCAACTTTGGTCGGGGGCAGTAACTAACTGGCGCACAGAGTCACTGTAAACTGAACTCCCCATTCCTCGGTTGGACATCCCTTTGTATTTTCACTCGTTATCTAACACTAACTGCTAATTGAATTCTTTATCAATCTGTTTCCTGCGCTTACCCACTAGTCTGTTCTGTTTCCTGGTCCTGCGCTTCGCTAGCCTGATTAGCCTGAATCCTTAATCTTGTCTGGTTTTTCCTGCTTGTGGCGCTAGCATTAGTCCTTTCCTGGCGCTGCTAATGCTATTTCTAACTTCCATGCGTCGTCTTTCCGGCCGTTCATCTCTTTCATCTTTTGTTGGTTTTCAACGAATGCAACGCAACTCGCATCATCCCGAATAGCCTAAAGGTCACGAGCAACACTAACAAGATGTTACAATAGGGGTGACTTGTTCTTCCGCCATTAAATCTCTTTTTTTTTTTTTTAGAACAGGATTTTATTACTACAGAACAACAGCCAAACTGGAGGTTACCGACACGAGTGACTAATAGCACCATCCTATGATATAATATTAGATATGGGACAACGTAGTTAGTTATTTATAAGACGCCCAGCGCCTGACCCCACTATGAGAGCGAATTAATAGGCAATCTGTGCGAAAATAAGTACTCTGGGGCTGAAATGCCAAGCCTAGTAAATAACAATCGTGGAAGCAATGCCAATAGCGCTAGTGTTTACATCTTGGGAACAACAGATAAGACCAACCCCTTGAGCTTAGTATTAACAATACTTGAATCCCCCCCAGCTTCCTCTCTGAGGGAGTTGAACAATTAATAATAAATGGGCCATAATATCCTGGCAGGCTCGCCATATATTGTCAACCTCGGGGATGTCGATAGATGGGAAGGACTAGCGCACAGCCCAAAAACGACTCACAGCTTGCCTTACAAACTCATTCATTTATCAAGCAAATCGCACATCAAACCACTAGTGACAGACTATAACTTTCTGACACTGATACCTAGTAACGGAAACAGCATCAATGCATATGGAATCAAGCCAAAATAAAACAATCTCTCTTTCCTTGACACTTCACAAAATCATTTTTCGAAAACATCAATTAACTACCCGGGTATAAATAGAGATTTTTATTATTTCAACTTTACCTGGCCAGGTGATGCATAACTATTTCACGAATCACACCTGTCTTTTTGCTTTTCTTTTTTTCTTTCTTTTTTTCACGTGTCCACTTTCACAAGCAACGACGCAACTGTTGGCACTGAGGTCAGGTCAACTGCTGGCACTGGTCAGCTGGACTGCTGGCAACTGGTCAGGTTGGACTGCCGATGAAGTGGCGCTGGCCAAGTATGATGACGAACCCCGGTTAAGATGGAACAGAGACTATCACAACATTCGATCTGTTCCCTCCTTTCTTTTCCAATCCTGCATTAACGCATGGCAACTCACTCTCTCAATATCTAGTCAGCTCTACAAATGGCATGGTATGTTATTCTTTCTTTTATCTATTTCATTCTTTTCCTCTTCATTAGTAGCACCTACACTCTCTCCACAACTCTCCTTAGTCCCCCTTCCTCTGCAGACTATACCGTGCTAATTTGCTACAACTTGTTCACATTTCTCTCCTCGCCCACATCTCTCTGCTTCACTCACAAGCAGACCTACACCAGAACCTCTTCCTCTCTCTGTCTCTGTTCGTTCTCTCCCTCGTTCTGCCTCTCCACCCCCGCATCCCTATCTTATCTTGAAACTCATCTGTCAAAGGGCGAGTACCATTGGTCAGTATTTTTACCGCCTCGTACCCGAAGTTATCTCCCTCTAATTCCATTGGATATTCAAATCATGACAGTCACACCTACACGCCTTACTCTCTGTGGTGGTCAATTGGTCATTTAATTGATTAGCTTGATTTCACCCCCACCACACACTACCTTCCCCCCTCTCCCTTTCCGGCTACGTCGATCTAATTGTGGGCACTGGTCCCACAAATTGGCCGGATGAGTCTGATCCAGGCGTCGAGACTCGTCTGACCAGACATCGAGGCGTCGGTCAGCTACTTAGTCTGTCTGGGTGGACCAGACCGTCTCCGTGGAGGATTAGGATTAGCCTCCTCGCTGTGCCCAAGTTGGCTGGATGAGTCT
>JAFLJL010003651.1:0-19538 GCA_018398815.1 Conus ventricosus
TTCTCATTTTGGAAAACAAATATTCTGGAAGATATTTTCCATTTTGCATCTATAAATGAACATCTTGGCAAACATTACAATAAACTCTAAGACAGAATCCACTTATCCACTCTGAAAATTACAAGTTCACATGAAATTCCAACATTATACGTGTGTTCACATTTTTCAATTCAATATTTTTTGAGAGATTTCCAAAATACTTGTGCAATTTGCAATTCCATAAAAAAATGTTCAATGGAATCTCTTTCCTCATTACAAAATGAACACTGTAAGGTATCGGTTAACCCCATTTGCATTCAAAACGATATTAGTCGCAATAATTCGGTGTATGATTCTCATTTGCAACCATTTCAGTTTACATCCTTGATTTACTGATTTTATAAAATACATTCTTCCAGGAAATGACTGGTTCATTTTTTCTGACCACTTTGAGCAGCAGTTAGGTTATTATTGTCTGATGTAAAGTATTCATAATATCCGTTTTGCTCCTTTATTGGTGTTTGTTATAATTTTCAAAGCATTAGGCACATCATGAATGTAATTAGTATTGTTATTAATTTGGATTCCGTTTTTATTGACGAAATCCAACCATAGTACGTAATAAAGTCAACAGACAAGTGTGTACTTAAAATAAATTCTCTATGTTTGAAAAATTCCCCGTTTTCTTTCAGAAAATGCCGTGGATATATATTCCTTTCTTATTACATTGTTTTGTTTGATGACAGCATTACCTATTTTGATTTTTTCGTTGTAGAAAACAGTTCATCTAGCACCTCACAAACATTTTTTGGCGTAATATTGAGGCAAAGTGTCTATATGCCTTGAAAGTATGAGTCCAAAAAGGGTTAATGTTTTGAATAATTAAACCGTACATTGGTCCGTACATCAAAGTTTTTAAGAAAAGGATACATTTCAACTGCAATATTTATGATTCGCTGTTTTATATTTTCTCAGCCATGAAAGTTTTCAGAGCATATATATACTTTCGAATATCTGGTATTTACTGCCGTTTTTCTACTAATCCTGTCCCTTTTTCCATTCCAAACAAATTGAAAACATAACGTTTGGAGTTTTTTTTACAAAATTGTCAGGTGGATCAGGTAGTAAAATCCAAAGATGTGTTATTTTAGACAGAATTAGAGATTTTAACACAGTCTACTCTCCCAATGTGAGTGATGGTTCTTTGTGACCAAATTTTAAATAACATTTAAAACCCCTGCAAATTTTTCATTGTAGTTTATGGTTTCACAATTATTTAAATCTTGAGTAAACAGATTCCCAGTATTTTGAATTTAGGGGGATTCATATCATTTTCAGATGGGGGCAATATACTTTTTTTGATCTTTTTTTTAGTTCTAGCAAAAATTGTTTGGGTTATATCACTGTTTCGTACATTTGGCCAGAAATCTTTGCTGAATCTGTCTAGGATAAAATATGGATCGGTTAAATGATTCTTCGTCTCCCTCAATTGAAAACTGTGTATCATCTGCAAAAACTGCACGATAATTTTATGTTCAAGATTATTTATCTTTGTCTTCCCTGATCTTGATAGCTAAAATTTCCACGCACAGGACAAACAATTATTTGGAGAGATAGGTGTTCCCTGTCTTCGAACTCTTTCAACTTTTAAACCATTGTGTCTGTGTGGCCATGTTTTTACTAACAGTTGTGTTCTGATGCTTTCTTAAATGTTTCAATCCAACGGCAAACAACATCTCCAAAACCATATGCTTTTAAAACTTAAATCTTAAAACTCAATCCAATGAGTCAAAGTCTCCTTTTCAAATCAATACTACGTAGTAAGCATGGAAGATTTTTCATCTGTAGATAGTTAATCAAATCGTATATAATTTAATATTATCTCCTATATATCTATTCAGTTATGTATTCCGGTCTGATCCTCATTTTTTAAGTTGTTGGTAGACGTTCTTAATTCTATTGGAAATACACGAAGAGCCTAGATTTTGTATATTACATTAAGAAGAGATACAGGTCGCTATTGTTTATAAATTCCTTAGGTTTTATAGCCTTTAGGGATCTGTTAATTAGACATTCTTTTTGTGTTGATGAACGTTCTCATGTATTAAATGCTTCATTTAGTGACTCTCAACTCTTACTGGTCCCAGTTGTTTCCAAATGAAATTTAATAGATTCTACCGTTAAATCCATCTGTGCCTGGGCTTTTACTTTTTTCATATTTTTCAGAACTTGGCTAGTTCCTCTATAGTTATTGGCACCATCTAACATTGGTCTTGTTCTTGTGATAATTTGGGATTTCCTATTATCAAGCGTTCTACGGCAACAATTTTCTGCATCCTTACCCTATTACAAATTCTCATATGAATATTTTTCACTTCATTTTAGATCTTTATTTCTCATTATTCCTTAGTTATAAGTTTTTGTCTTGGTGTTTGCTAATGTAGTTTCTTTTCTCGAGGACTACAGTAAATACTTAGAAATTTTTTCACCATCAGCAACCCCCATCTGGCTTTTGATCTTAAAGAGTACACTTTTCCATTCGCGTTTTCTTATTGTTCTCAAAATCCTGATTTTTCTCGTATAGTTTTTTCATTACGTCTTCTGTTTTATGGTCCATCTTTCAAGAGTTTGAATATCTTTCATGAGTTCCTTTTCAGTTTTCTGTAGTTTTCGTTTTTTTCATTGGGGCATATCGTAGTTTTTCCCTCTTATTTTCATTACGGTAGAAAAATCTATAAATAGTTTGTCTGAGATTTTAAGTTCAATTTTTCCTTTATGCTTTTTCTTTCAATTGTTTCATTGTTGCACGTTATCTGCGGCGTATTCTTTTGTCTCATTTTGATTTCCTGATTAATTCTCATCCACATATTGCCATATTCCTTAAAGCAAGGAACAATTAAATTTCCAAAAAGTAGGTTTCTTTGCATTTTTACCATTTTGGTGTAGTTGCAATGTGGAGTGATCAGAACAGTATCCCGGGATGATGTCAACATCTTCATATACCAGTACATTTTATCAGAAACAGTCTAGATCAGCTTTGCTTAAGTGGTGTTGGCCTTTCTCGACCGGTAAGTGTAGCGCCGACAGTCTGAATTGCTCTATCGCCAGATATCTGTCAATCCAAGTTCTTCTATCATCTTTGCAAAGTGTCTCTGTTAGCTCCCGGTTTACAACTATCAAGGGGTGGGTTTAATTACACATATTCCAGTCCCAACTGCAATTACATGTTATTTTTACAACCTTTTATTAGTGTCCCTAAGTGAATGATAAAATGTCGGGTGTATCCTTGTTTGGGCCATAAGACATTTTAACCCCAAAAAAGGAAATCCTTCTCTAAAAGCAGTAAATGTTCAAGTATAAATTTCCGTTTATATCACGATGTACTTTAGTATTATTTTAAATTCAAAGTTGTTTTTTGAAAAGTGAACAGCCACATCTCTAGAGTTTGGATTTATAAGACGCAAAACACACATTTATAGCCCCATTCAGAGTTTACATATTTTTTCTAGTTTGTCACTAAAATGAGTATCTTGCTGACATTATATTGAAAAGTTTTTCTGTTCAGATAATGGTAGACATCCCTTCTTTTTTTCATATCCCCAAAGAGAACACTGTCATATGTTCATTCTGGCCCAACCACCCCTCAACCAGTTCGCGGTGGTAAGCCAGAAATAAACATATTACAGTTCTCTGACAAGTAAGACTTCGTCAACGAATTAAAAATAATATGCCATCACACATTCTCTTTCAATAAACCAAAAATATATACACGATTCTTTTTTTACAAAAAAAATACTGTGTGAGGGTTATCCGTTTTCATTACTAAATTTACTAAATTTTTAGATTTTAGTTTTTGTCTTTATCCTGTGTTTTTTCCTGATCATTTTCAATATACATTCATTTTCGCGCCATACATTCATCAAATGCGTCTCTGTCTTTATACCTGTTCTCTAAATTCTTTTAAAACTGAGTGATATTTCTGTTCATAAAAATCCACACACTTATCTCCAGCTAGTTTCTTTCCTAATTATATCTTTATAAGTTTACAAAAACTTTGCATAAACTGGGACAGACAGGACACGGGCAGCGGCGGGGCGCTATGTAGACCCGTCATTAGGCTGACACCCGATCACTTAATTTATGCTCTTCTATGACTAGGGTTTTACGACTATGGCACAGACATAGAGTGTCTTTCGTTACACAGAACACAGGCACACAGACTATTAGTTGTCAATGCTATGGGTTGAGTGTTGCGATAAGCGTTCGCGTTCAACCAATCAACTGCCGGCTTAAATCACATGACTTTTGTTTGTTGGCAACAAGACAGGCTGCCGCCATTTTCAGATTCGAGGGTTGCGCTGTATGCAGTGGCGTGCTAGCATTTTTTACAGAATCAGAGCAGAGAACTTGTTGTTGGTTAAAAAACATGGCGAGTCAGGGAAGTGAGGTGTCAATGCCTTCTGCCCAGTGCTGGAAGTGACGCTACTTTCACTGAAGGAAATGTCTAAGTGAACAGTTGTTATTCCTCGCCAAGGAAAAAACTTTCCAGACAACAGTCAATCTTGCGGGAAAATTACATGTTTAATCATGAGGACCATGGAAATGTTTGTGAGAAAGAAAATTGAAGTGGCGAGCCTTGTTTCCTCCCTCAAAGCCAAAAGGGAAGATTTCGTTTTTGTTTCCTCAACAAAAAACGGAACTATCAGTTGAAGATATTGACAAACATTTGAATTAACAGATTTGTGATGTTACCTTCCGTACCTTTTGAAAAAACCATACACCTTTGAAAGTGTTCAAGAAATGACTCCTTTCTTTACACAGTGCTTGTTACTCCGTGAGCTAGTGAAAGTAAAATCTCTTTCCCAAGCTCGTTTTTTAGGGCATTGGCCTCAGAAAGCAAAGTCAATTTTTGATACAGTCAAAAACAAATAACTGGGAGTCCTATCTGAAAGAAGATTTGCTGCTTGAGCCAACTCGTATGTAAGAAGACTAATGAAGTGGCATTTTGTTTCCTTTCTTATCCAAAAATTTCACAGTACTCGCAATTTCTTTCATTGAGTTAATACAGCAACGAATACTTATTCTGAAATACATACAATCCAAACCCAACTTTAAAGCAGGCTGGCTTGATACACATGACGTGCTTGAACCTGCGTGGCAGGAGTAATTGAGTCACTTCCACAGCGGTAGTTTTACTAGCCTGGCTGCCAGAAAGCGCCCAACAAAACTAGGCCAATCGGCAGAAGCTGCCGATTGACCCACAAAGCCCCCCTCTACCCCACCTGCTGGAGCTGTGCCAACACTCCCTTCACCTCTAAAGACTGCCTATTCAGGCGCTGCAGAGACCTGTCATTAGGCTGACACCTGATTACTTAATTTGTGGTGTTGGGTCTTATGACTTGGCAAGCTTTGGAGGACTGGTTAAAACCGTTCGGATCCGAACGGTATTAAAAATAGTTCTGACTTCTTGTTGTTGCCTTACAACTTTGAATATATTAGTGAAATGACATTTTGCCTGCTTCAACGTTTTGATTCAACGCCCTGCTACACCATCCTGCTTCCACGCCCTGTTACAAACTTTTAGGCTGCCTTTTCAGGCGGCTGCCGGGTGTACTTTATACAATTGTCTTGTTTTATTCGATCAGGCTTTTGTTAAATGCACCTGGTGGCTGCTTTGAACTTGCGACAAAAGAGCCAATGAATCACAAAAACGCAAGCGCCGTCTTGCACCAAGTGGTGTTACACATGACGAATAATAAAGCTCTGTGTACACCACACACACTCCCTCCCCTTCTCACGCCCACACATGCACGCACTCCTCCTGCTGTAGCCGAGCTTTGAAACACTTGACACCTTCACCCTAAGTCACCCCAAGTCACCCCAAGTTCTTAATTAAGTTTTTAATCAAGTTACCCCAAGTTCTTAATTAAGTTCTTAATTAAGTTCTTAATTAAGTCACCTCAAGTTCTTAATAAGTTCTTGATCAAGTCACCTCAAGTTACCCCAAGTCACCTCTAAGTTCTTACTCAAGTCGTCCTTAAGTACAACCAAGTTCTTATTCAAGTTAACTTATAATTACTTATTAAGTTCTTAAAGTGTTATTGCATTTGAAATGGATCAAAATGATCTTTTGTTGTTGGCGGTTTTGGCATGCTTTTGTGTTCGGCTTCTGTATTTAGTGGCGGAGATTGTTTGGACTTCTTTGGTTTTTGCTGTCACTGTTTATATATTTATAACTGTAATAACCACCCCCAGCAGCAGCAAGGGCGCCAAAAATGACAACAGTTTTAAGTTCAATATTCCATGAAGACTTTGGTGCTGTAGGCCTTGAATCAACTTGTTCTTGTTCTGGCGTTTTTATAGCTGGCGTTGGCGGCGTTATGTTTTCATTATGAGTTATATTCTGTAACATTAATTTTTTTTGTTTGTTCCACTCTGCTAATTTTTTTCCTGCTGCAACACGCCCAGGATGAGGAGGCTTTTTACTGGTCACTTTCTCCACCTGATTCAGTGTTTTCTGATTCTGCTGATTTTCTGGCTCGGTCATTTTGAAGGGTAACAAAATCTATATGATTAAAAGTAATTAATCCCGCGATCACTGGCGACAATAATGTTCCAAATCTGTAATACAGATCACACCCTAGAGACTCTAATGACTTTGTTAAAACTGGATCCTGTGTTAAATCATACATAAAATCTTGTTCAGAATCAATGGGCGCAAATCTACTAACTAGTTTAGTGTACAAACTAAGAACCGTTTGCCCGACACTTTTTACCATTCTTGATCCTAGTTGCGCTTCATACCTGTTGTGATACTTCAAAATGTCTTGTGGCGACATTTGTTGAATCTGTTCTATGCTGAATTCATTTCCGAGGTACTGTTTTGTTTTTCCACATGCTGCCAAAGAATACAGCCTTTCCTTTTTGGACATAATAGCTTGGTCATCAACTTGGTCATTCATAAGTTCAGGAAGGTTTAGGCTACCCTGTAGCTGTAGTAGATCATCGCTGTTCATGTTTTTTATTAATTATAATTATTTTATTTTTTAAAAATGAGCACCGAAAAAACTGTTACCAACCTTGTATACCATTCTGCTGTTATTGGGGGCCTAAGTGTAGGATACACAATGCTTGGTAAAAGCCTGTTAAAAATAAAACCGGCAGATCTTGGCAAACTAGACTTTGAAGACTCGGCAAAGCTGATTGCTATTATTACAGCTTCATTTGCTACGAAAGATATTTTAGTTAAGCAAGGAATAATTCCAGACAGTATCAATATGTAAAATAAAAAAAATACATTTATAAAAATGGCTTCACTCGTAATGATGATTGGTGGCGCTGTGGTTAATGCGCTTGCTTTTAGCGGAAGTAATTACGCGTTTAGTAAACTGCGGGACGACGGCGAGAGAAAAAGACATAACAAAGCTATGGAGCAACTAGCCGCAGCGCAAGATCACTATGAAAAGCAGAGAATTGAGCAGTTAGATTTTATTAACGATACACTGAAAAAACAGGGACATGCAGCTTACACATTTAAAGATGTTGATCAAGCGATAAAAGAATATTATCTTGTAACAGGCAAGCCAATCGAGACATTGCCCCCACCAAAATTCAGCGACTTTTATCATCCATCAGAAAAACAAAAGATGCAAGAAATCGTGTTTATCGTCTTTGGTATGACTGTTGTGTATTTTGTTGCGCATAATATTGGCTGAATAAAAAATGAACAAAATCTATTATTCGCCAAAAGGATATTGGAAGGGAATAACAGCAATCAAAAAGCTAAGCCAAGCAGCTGGAGTCAGTGAACAAACGGCAAAGGAATGGTTATCTAAACAAGCGATTTGGCAAATTTATTTACCAGCGCCTAGACGAATACAGAGACCACACTTTGTCAACACAACGCCAAACGACACCCATCAAATGGATCTTCTATATTTACCCCACGATACGATTAGACGAAAAAGATTTAAGTACGCACTCACAGTAATTGACGTAGCTTCAAGATACAAAGATGCGGAACCATTAACACAAAAGAGTGCTTCTGCTGTTGCTGTTGCTATACAACTAATATATCAACGAGGCCCATTAACTTATCCTCGCATGATTCAAGTCGATGATGGAAAAGAATTTAAAGGCCAAGTGAATCAATTATTGTTAAAACATAAGTTACCATTAAAAGAGGCATTCCGGGAGTTCACAGATCACAGGCTTTGGTTGAAAACTTTAACAAACAGTTATCTGAAAGGCTTTTCTCCTACCAGTATCATAGAGAGCTGATCGACAATTCTCGCAACACAGAATGGGTTAGAAGACTGCCCTCAGTTCTACGTGCAATGAATAATGAAGAATTTAAATTAACAGGTCTAAAACCAGTACAAGCAATCAAAAAACAAACAATAAATGTTGTTGAAGGAGAGTCTTCATCCAGCAAACTATTACCATTTGGTTTGAAAGTAAGGTACCTTTATTTACCGGGGAAGCAGAAGGGGACACTCGCTTCAGGGCAACAGATCCAGTTTGGAGTGTTGACCCATATGAAATAAAAAGAATTGTAAAGATGAATCCACCCGTGTATTATTTACGAGAAACTGACGCAACAAAACAACCAGCCCCCCAAAGATCTTTTGTGAAGGAAGAACTGCAAATAATCCCACCAGACACAGTTCCGCTTTAACTGATTTACGTAAATATATTTGAGTTAAAATGGAAGCCCAAAAGAAAGAACCTGGAACGGAAGCAAGAATGATAAATGAAGAGAACTTGAAATTAATACGACAATCATATGATACGTGTTGTGCTATTAAGGAATTAATGCGAGAATCACATGGCACGTATTCTGCTGTTAAAGAAACAATTACGAGGGTTCATCAGCACATGGCACTGCATCCAGATCACCTACCGCCCAAAATCCCAAATTTTGACTATCAAAAATGGGATAAAGAATATCTTGAAATAATAAAAAAAAATTCGAGCGCATCAAGCAAACATGAGAAAAAGTTTGTCTGAATTGGAAGATGAATATAATTGATTTTCTAGATAAAGTTGAGGAAAAATATGGACCCGAATATAAACCCAAGAAGATATATAATTATGCCGTTCTCCAATGCCCGATTGCATATGAAAACTCTGGTTTAACAAACACACGTTTTGTGTTTGTTCTATCTAATGACTTCTTTGTTACAACAGTTGTGTTGATCTCATGTAGATTAGATCGTAGTTTTACGTTGTCATGATGAAAAGTATGTTTATTGAACAATGCTTCTTTGTAGTTGTCATGCGATATGCTCGACTGCACAACACTGCGAGATATTCCCTTTGCTTTTTTGATAGTTTTCTCCTGGCTCGAAATACTGTACATTTTTGACCTTAACCCAACAAGCTCCTTGATCACCTTTCCAGATAATTCATCCTTCATCTTTCCTAAAACCTTCTTGTTAACGGTTGAATGCAAAGGCGAATCTTTAGGATAATCAGATGTGTCGTACCATCCCGCATGCCCTTTAGCTACTTCTAATTCCATGTCTTTATAGATGTCTTCAGTAGGGATATCTATAACAAAACTGTCTGTATCTGTGTAAAGTACTCTGGACTCAGGATACGAGGGCTTAAAGTAGTCGTAAAGAAATTCTAACATCAAAAGCTTTGATAATTCTAAAACAGTAAACCCAATAAAAACGGGCTTATCCAATTTGACTTTCTTTTTTTTCATCATTATACCAAAAAGCTGATCATGAAATCTTCTGAAGTCCTGATAATTAGGTTTAGAAGTCAGCTTAATTGCATCGTTCTCTCTGGTGACCAATCTAACATCTTTACGCTTGTGCGGATTCTCCATAGTCTTTCCGAAACAACTGTTGTTCATCAGCTTGAAAAAGTCTTTTTCTGAAGCATCTGTGGATTTAGTTCTGAGATCAGTGTTCTTCATTATGTATGGTTTCATGAACTGTTCTTGATCAAAAATACGATGAACAGCTGTCAACTTTAAACCATGTCTTAAATAAAATTGTAGAAGTCTGTAATGGCAGACATAATTTTTTTTGCCACGAAGATTAGGCACAAGTTTAGGCGGCTCTGTTTTTGCCGTCTTTAGACTTTCTGCTGCTAATGGATAGTCATTATGCAGGTCATGGAGTTCCTGAGGATATTCTAAGTCAACTTCCAGAATAAAGCCCCGTTTCCGATCTGGCGTCAAACTGCTCTTTGAATATTATTTGTACCGCCACCTGTGTACATTTTAAAGTTGCGTAATGGAAGCGGTTGCGCCATTGCCCATGCATACAGATTGTTTGCATCTAAATACATGAGATAGTTAGACCTTTACTTGGATCATAGTCGTCCAAGTATTTGTTGTTTGCTTTACAGTAATGGTGCGACGCCATACTAATTCCCCCACGCAATCCGTTTTCAATCATCTGAAGCATTGGCAGGTCAGACAATAAATCAATTTGCATTCCTGTAAATTTTAAGAAAGCGTCCCAGCTCATCCCAGGCGCAGAAATATAATGCGCAGGATCCAGGTTGTAATGTTTCATGCAGGTCTTCCTATAATTTTCAAAGACGTCCGCCAACAAACATACATCTGCCATCAAGTATGAATCATGATAGTCTCCCATTGTTTTACACTCTAACTTCTGCCACGCATCTTGAGCATGCTGGTAATCGGAATCACTTATGGCCTTTCCTCTAAGACTAGAAAAGAACGCGTCTTTAGGCGGAAGTGTATCTTCGTCAAACCTTTCCCAACTGTTCATGTACTCATAAGGGTAAACGCCCTTTCTAACAAGAGTTAGGTCAAAATATTCTTCTGTTATTGGGCAGGACTTTAAGGACATAGCCAGTGACTCTAATGAACCCATCATGTGCTGCATAGAGTCATAAAAAGACATGTTATTTAAAGCGAAACACATGTACTTTTCTGATGACTGTGCAATGCATGACACCCTGAAGGCGTCGGTTACTGCTTGCATTATAAGGTGAGAGTCGTAACCTCGCAAGTTGAGAAAGAATATAGGCAGCTTCCATGTCTTTGGTTCAAACTTTAGTTGAAGATTGCAGTTGTTGTGCGCTGCTCCTCTGAACTTTCCGCTAATGTGATCATGGTCTCTTACTGTCGGATTTTGTGCGTCTGAGGAGAGACCTAAACCACAAATCCAACAATGTGTGGCTGATTTATACTGTTCTTGGTCTTCAGGCGTCATTATGATTTCAGATAAGTTTAGATTATTAGAACAATCATTGCGCACTTTCTGCATGCGTTCTAAGAAGTATTCTGCAGCATTTGGCCCTCTATACAATTCTGGTTCTGAATGGACACCATCCGACCTAACAATGATGAAAGCATAGGACCAAATCTGATGATTACTCACTAAGGCTGTTTTTGGAAGTCTCTGTGGGGTTGGCCCTTCATAAGGAACAATGAGCGATTCAAAGTCTGAGTAAACAACATATGGAGTATTTTGCATCCGTTTCCAGTTCTTAAAACTAACTTTACTACCTTTTCTCGGTGTAATTAGTTCTGTATTACAGTCAACTGGGCGATACAGTGTTTCTTATGTTCGATTGCGGCTTTAACAGAGGTTTTTCTTGTTAAACATTTTCTACAGATTCTTGTTTGCCATGATTTTTTTGTATATGCTGCATTAGTCTACTCATTGTTCGTACAGGTAATGCGGTAGCCCTGCCAGTGAAAAAAACAGTAAAGTCAACAGGGCTTTGTTTGGGGCGAAATCGATGGACTTTTTTTGGCAACGATGGGCTTAGATTTGTTTCCTCATCCCATGTGAAAAATATTAACATTATTGGTTTGTTTTGTTCTTAAAAAACTGATCAATTTGTCACACTAACGGGAAAGGGATATTCCATTGAATTTAAAAGACATTAATGAAACCCCCAAAGTTAACACTCCCCCTGCTTTTTTGCGGACGGATCACCTTGCAAAAACACACCCATGAAACATTTTGCTGTATTCTTTATGTTAAACGCTTTTTTCCTCCCAAATGCGGGGCAGGGGAATGTAAGCCTTCCCAACAATCGGGCATACTTAGCCGTTTTTAATCTGACTCTGGGACCGCCCTCTGACCACCAACCCCTTCATTTTGGCTTCTTCGCGCTTCAAAAAACTGTGTAAAGCAGTTGGTCTCCCCAACCGGGTTAAGTCATTAGAGGAAAAATTTCCTGCTGTTTAGTTAAAACCCAGTTTCTAGATTTCTTCATTTAATGTTATATAGTCGTTTAAAAAACACTAACTTTATTTTAACGGGGTCATTTTTTATTTTACCGGGAAACTTGGAAATTGCATGAAAAAACGCTTCCCGTACTTTTGCGGGATCAATACTTCTAAACAATATCTTCATCTCTTGAAAAAACGCTCCCTTAAGCACCCTTCAAACAATTCTCGGCCTTCTATATTTTATCCAGAGGGTTTCAACATAACACATTTATTTAAACAAAAAAATATTAATCAGAATCAATATCAAGGGTTTTTTTGTGTTTGGACTCATAAAAAAAAGTATAAACCCCTTGGGGGTTTTTAATGCGACTGTTTTGAAAAAAGTTTAATGCTCGTTTTCTTTTTTTAAACATTCCTTTTTTTTTCGCCGGTGTCTGGCTGTTTTAAAAAAAAACTTTCCTTTCCTTTCTTTGAAGACAAACTTTTGTCCTTTTTTAGCATTAAAATCAGCCTGTAAACGACAAATTCTCTCCGGATGTTTTTAGTCAGCTATGCTTTTTTTTTATTTTCAGATTGAAGGGAAATAAGTTTACTGTTATTATTTTAACCATAGCTGTGTGCTTTTGGAGTTTAGTTTTTAATTTTTTGCAGCAGCACCCCACACAATGAACACAGGGGAAGAGCTAAAGACAAAACCACCTAAGAAAGCGGGGTGCCCACCCTTAAAAAGAGACCAAAAACTCGTTCCGCTGACAGCGCTTTTTATCGATGCTCCAGTATTAACATAGGGAACAGCATTAAAAACACAGAATACCTTCGTTTGGCTGCTGATTTGAAGGTCTTGCTCTAGTATTGCTCATGTGTAATGTTTGTAATCTGAAGGTTTTTTATGTCAGGGTTTTCTACTATCCCTCTTCTGGCGACTCTGGCGTTGTAGGCAATTTTGGATAATGCTTAGTAGGCATGCTTTTTAAAAAAAAAAAAAAATAATTTAGTATTGTATATCTTTTAATCTGTTATCTTGAATATTCAGCTGCGCATCATATATTAAAAAACAATGTGCATTTATCACCATCGCCATCTTTTCTTAATCAATTTGAATGTTTATTACGTCTTTAACCGTTCCCCACTTCCATGCAACTGATTATCCTCTGTCGACCTTAGGTCAATCCATAAGCCGTATTTCGTTGTTAAATAATCATCGAGTCTAACATTGTGAAGGTGTAGATCTTTAGACACAAGGTCTACTGTGGACTTCTACACCTCCCACCCCCAAACAATTTTCTTATTTCGTCAAAATGTTGAATAAGGTTAAGCCCGCTAGCGTAGATTTGGTTAGGACTACCCTCAATCGAACATTGTACTTTCGTTATTTTAGGATTAATAAACTTTTCGCTTCCTCTTTTGAATGGTTCTTCATCTTCACACAGCAATAAAATACCTTTAAGCGATCTTGCTGCGGCACTAAAACAAAAAATTCCATATAGCGTCATTCTTGCTTCTGGGATATGTTGTATGATGAATCACTCTTTCGTAATATATTGCTAATTTTGACTGATATTGTTGCTCAATCAGCCTTGCTAAGTTAGGGTTGCGAACAACGTCAAACTCTAACGAGATGTCAGAAATGCTGTACTTTGCTTCGGTGTCTGATGATTTGATAACACGTTTGTATTCATTAAAAGTTAGTTCATATGACAATCTGTCTTTTAATGCTCCTTGAAAGTATGGCGCATGCGCTTTTAACAACTCAAAATCTAAGGGTATGGAAAAGCGATTTCCATACGCAAAACTTACAGCTTCAGGCCTGTTACCGTCTTTAGCATCTTTCGGCGCCTATTCTGTGTTTAGTGCTTCATTATTTTCGATTCCTTGAAACGCAAGATCAGCCCTTTCATTCCGGGTTAGCCATAGATCAGAATAGATTAAAAATATGTCTGCATTGTGTAAAGAAAATATTTCTGCCCCTCAAGTTTTATAGAAATTTTCTTAACGATTGCCTGTCCCAGATTCTGGACAACTGTCCTGTTTGGGTCTGTTTCTGATTCGAGTTCTATTTTGAAAGTAAGACGCGCAGAGCCTGGCACAATCACTTCATCTGCTCCTAGGTCTGGAAATTTAACAGTAAGAATTTGATCTGCATCAATAGTAGATGGATTATTTGGAACAGTAATATTCCGTTTATTTCCCTTCACGCCAAAGGGCTCTTTCAGTCTTCTAATGCGGGTCAAGAATCGAGCCAAAATGCTTGCGACATTTTTTTATAAAACAAAATAAAAAAGTTAATTATTTAAAAACATGGCAGGCATTGAAGATTATGATGTTCCTGATCCTGGAGACGACATGAGTGAAATGACTCCTTTGATACAGCATCGCTCAACGCTCTCATTGCATCGTGAATTAACAGAAAGTAAGGTTAGATCATTGAAACCAAAGTTTAGGCCTTGAACCTCCCGAATTAAGCCGATGATTTGTAAAAGATGATGATGGCCATTTGTATTTTAAAGACAATCGAGGAAAACGTTTCAGCTTACAGATAAACGAGACTCATCAAAGTTTGTAGGCATGAATACAATTAGACAAAGACTTAGGGTGGAAGATCGAAATCGCCTTGGCATTACTAAACCAAAATTAGATAGGGAGGCAGTTGCTGAACTTCAAAACACACTAAAAGAACTCCCAACAGATAACCAAATACAAAACATGGAACTTCAAGATTTAAATCAATCAGCAGATGAAATAATAAATGCAATAGAAGCAGAAACCAGTTTGTCAGAAGAAACAGTACCAAAAACTATCCACGACTCCCAACACCCCAGCGAGAATCAGAGGCCCTTGATCGTGCTTTGAGAACTGTTAGAAGCGAATTAACAAACAGTATAGCAATACTGAGTAAACAGATGAGGATATAGAAAGAGAAAAAAAAAAACTCGCTGAGGCTGATGACGCCAACTTAGGACCTGATGTTAAAGAAAGAATAACCCGAAGACTAAATAATTTTGAAGAACGGAAACTAGAAGTTTTTGTCTACTACCCGAGAACAATTACGAACTCAAGTGACCAGAATAAGAGAAACTATCCGAAGAATTTATATGAAGACACGACACTAGCAGAACGAATAAAAACACTGTTTAAAGAGCAAGGTTGTCACATTAGCGAGCGTTATAACAGCCTTAGGATTTGCAATAAGTACACTGGTGTTGGCTATTACAGGGTGGGTGGAGGTCAAAGTTCATTACCTCCATCGCCATCCCCTCCATCATGGGTAAAAAAACAACTTGACCATCTTGCAGGTTTATTAAAAAAAATTACCAGTAAAGCCATGGACGCTTTACCAGGTATATTAGGAAGTATTGTTAGCTGGCTTTTGTCTACTGCAAGCAAAGTAGTTGGCTTTATGGCTGAGCACTTATGGGCATTATTTTGCCTTAATAGTTGGGTTACTTTTTAGTAAGATAAAGACCAAGTAATCCTAGGCCAGTTAACCCCAAAAAACAAGTGCCGCCTTTCATATTCATGGTCATTATTTTTTTGGACTTCGTGGACTTCGTGTTCTTCAATGACTTTTGGCTTTGGGCCTTGGGGATTGGATGACTTATTCTTGGGGGTCATCTTGTTTTTTATTGTTTGTAATATTACTGGCTCAGAATTTATGTTGTTTTTTCCAACCTTCTGTTCATTGCCTGCCACAAGGATTTCATTGTTGTAGTTTATTATTGTTCCCCACCTGGAGTCTGAGGTCAGAAGGTAGCATGCCAACAGCAAAGTCTACTTTCGATCTTGCGAATTGTAAAACATTTTGGTACCTTTTAATACTTGAATTAATGGCGTCCTCTAAATTTGCCAAGTACTGTTTTTGCGCGTCAAAGCCAGTAGAAGGATCAGTTATGCTCGATCTCGTTTGTGCTTGTGAACCTAGCAAACACCAAACGTAAGTACGAATAGAGTCGTTTATTCGTTCTATTCCTGCTTTAGTTAGGCCCTTAGAAGTGTCTAAGATAATGTTTCCACGCTGTTTATGCTCTGCTCTATGGACCCAAGATGAACACCTGTGCCTGAAGAGAAAGATGTATAAGGAGGATCCCAGTCATAGTTATACTTTCTGTGCACGCCCCAAAAAATAAGGGTGCCTAAGCCATGATTGCGGTCCAACTTTTGTCTAAAGTCTGTCTAACATTAATATTGAATTCGTTACAAATCCTTTCAAAAGCCTCCAGTCTAATTCTGTTGCTGAATGGATTAACGGTTGTCATTTGGCAATGGTGCTTGCAGTTCAGTCAAAATACGTCTGAAGGTGTAATAAAAATGAAATCTATACACTGACCTCACCAAAGGATCTGGATGATTTAAATGATCAGCATACGACACTCCACTCCAGTTTTTTGCACAAAACACAGCAAAGTTTAGCTGGTTCTGATAAAACTGCATCGGATGACTGAACCACACTTTTGCGATGTAGTCTTTTTAATAGGGGGGTTAAGATATCTGTTTAATGGAGTACTCACCTTTACTTGAAAGGTGTCAGTCTGGTCACAGAAATGTCAAGAGTATCAGTTGTTATATTTTTAAGATTGTAGTGCGGCCCAACAGAATTTTGCATCAGTATATTTAAATGCGCTCATTTTTATTTCGTTTAAAAAATGTTTATAACAATAACAACTCAAGACCGTCCTTCGTTTTTAGAACATGCTATTGATAACAATTGCGGAACCAAAATGGGCACTCCATGAAATTTTTTACAAAGCCGTATGGTTTAATATAACTGAATCCAAAAACAATAATAAGATTCTAAAAGTTGACAAAACGGGCCAAAGATAGCCAGTTAACAATACCTGATGGTTATTACGGGTTTTGCTCACTAAAAGAAGCAATGAGTAACTTCGACATTACTCTCAAACTTAACAATGCAAATCTAAAAACCATGTTAACATTCAAGCCTGAAGAAGAAGCAGGTTACTATTTTGATAAAGAGCTAGCTAAAATGTTAGGCTTTGCAGCTGACAATCATAAATTTAGAGTTACAACCAAACAAAACTACTTTATGAGGGGGAAAGTCCGCTCGATCTTGCATTATATTCATTACTCTACGTTCATTTGGATGAGCTGAGCACTGATGAAAACTTATATGATGGAAGGCCCTCAACTGTTTTAAGAGCTCTTCCGTCAGGGAAAGCTGCATATTGCGATTATGAAATTATACAATTCCCTAATTTACAGTTTTAAAAGATTAGTTTGTGGGAGGGTCAGATCATTTAATATAAAGATCACAGACAAAACAGGGGAAAGTTGTAAAATGTGATAACCTGCACATTGTTTTGGAAATAAAATAATAAGTTGTACAAAAATAATGTCACGAGGACCAGAAGAATCGGGAGTTACATTAGCGCCTGTAAGGTGTATAACCTTAGAATTAAAAGACCTTGCAGACGTTGCGGACTTTGAACAGAACGGTGAGATAGGCGTTTTGTATGGTTTTGAGTACACTAAAGATGTGATTATAAACGCAAAGAGGTTAGCGACAACAAAAAGTTTCCTAAACTAGAACAACTACGCAATGTAGAAGCAAATAATGCCCGGCCAGTATGAATATAAAATAGTTCGAAAACCTGACAGCAAATGGCACTTAGAACCATATTTAGAATGGGACATAAAATTTGAATTCATAAGCCCATTTACATTTTTTGACCGTCAAAGAAGTTTCAGAAAAGCTTTCAACTCTGGTCCTTTACATATAAGTCTTATGCCAGAGGACAATAGTCGGAAAGAGATCGAAATAAAAGCAGTATCGGAACAAACAGTACATTCTCCACAGAAGAGAAACGGTTTTAAAGAAAGCTTCTACAAAATTACAGTTCATTCCGCGCACAAAATTAGGAGACACATTCACAATGATATTTGAAATTTCTGTCTTAAAAGATGAGGCAAGAAATGGAGCTGTGGGAGTCAGTGACAATCTTATGAAAGGAATTCTTATTAGCTGTCAAAACTTAGACGTTGAAAAACTTAAAGTTACTGTCGTTGTTCTTCACAACGGCGAGGATATTAAGGCCATAACAACCAGCGACAAAATTGATATTAGTATAAATAGAAACGATCTTACAGAACTGAATTGGATTAATCTTACACATTTAGGCCTTATAGGATTTTATTATACTAAACAAGTTCTAACAGAGAGTATGATAAACATAATAACTGGATTAGATTAAATTCTGTTATAAAACTATGGAGCAGTTAAACTTTATGACAAAAACCCCTCATTGTTCATTAATTGTGGACAGACTGGTTGTGGGAAAACAATATTTATCCTCAATCTGTTACAAACAGTTTATCGTTATAATTTTGATCATATTGTGATTTTCTGCCCGACACTTAAATGGAACAAAGCATATCATGATACGGATGATGCCATATTTTTAGTTGATCCCAGCAATAAATTGAGTGAGTGTTTAGAAGCCTTTTTTTTAGATTGTTTGAGGGAACGCAGACACTATTTATTATAGATGACTGTTCAGCAGAAAGAGACATAGTTAAAAAAAGAAACGCTTTGTCAAAACTAGCTTTCAGCGGAAGACATGCTGGGATAGTGTGTGGATTTTATGTCAGAAATATAACTCGGTTTTAAAAGACTTTAGAGAACAGTTAAAGACTGTAGTTTTATTTCACATGAAAGACAGAGACGCATTTGATGAATGTATGCGCGAAAATGATGTTATTGAAAATGATCAGGAAAAACACAGGATTAAGCAAAAACTAAAATCGAAAAATTAGTAAATTAGTATTGAAAACGGATAACCCTACACATATGTTTGTTTGTAAAAAATCGTTATTTTTTGGTTATTGAAAGAGAATGTGTGATGGATTATTATTTTTAATTCGTTGTTGAAGTCTTACTTGTCAGAGAACTGTAATATGTTTATTCTGGCTTAATCCCCCCGAAACTGGTTGAGGGTGGTTGGGGCCAGAATGAACATATTACAGTTCTCTCCCAATCCCTGACAGTTTAGAGACGCAATTGTTAAAGTCTCCATTGTTTAGTCATCATCATTCCTTATTTGTAATATGTGCATAACAGTAAAAAATGCATCTATATCTGTGAAACCAGGTCATAAGTATTGCATGAATTAATGTAGAAAACAACATAAAACAATTCAAGATTGCCTCGTAACAATGCACTTTTGACATAACGTACAACATCCAGAAAAGTAATGATCCTTTAATGCATCCGTAAACTCACTCTCATACAAAAGAAAAGCAAAAAGATAAACAAAAATTTAACAATAACAATCAGAAAAGAAAAAGGAAAAAAGACTAAATTCCCTCTGAGACGGGTCATATGCCCGAGGAGAGAAACTAGGAGCATCACCTGTCTGAGGTGCGAAGCGGCCAA
>JAFLJL010003652.1:0-19537 GCA_018398815.1 Conus ventricosus
GGGTTAGGAACTTCTTATCTTATCTCCTACTTGACAGCGGGTTCCATATCGTCGTGAGCCCACATCTGCTTCAAGACGTTGGTGGGTCCTCGTACTGTTCTGCCATACAGGATTTCGAACGGGGAAAAGCGCAGCTTTCCTGTGGAACCTCCCTGTAGGCGAACAGCACGGCAGGAATGAAACGACCCCACTCACGAGGTTGCTCTGCACACAGGCGACGCAACATCTGCTTCAATGTCCCATTAAAAGCGCTCGACAAGGCCATTGGCCTGCGCATGATAGGGTGACGGTGTCTCCTTGTGAACATGAGCAGAGGGGTTCATTTCCCTGCATGGTTTCGGACAGAAACTGGGTTCCCTGGTCCGAAAGGATCTTCTTGGGCACGCCAGTGCGCGTCCAAATCTGCCAGAGAGCTTCAGCAACAGTAGGGGCATCGATAGTCCTAAGCGGGACAGCCTCTGGGTACCGAGTCGATAGTCCACCACTACCAAAATGTAGCGGTGACCGCGATGGGATGGGTGGATTAATGGGTCCCACCGGGTCGACCCCAACTTTGCTGAATTGGCTCCCCAACCAGTGGCACTGATCCCAGGGGAACACGCCTCAAGCGCCCCTTAGGCGTTGTCCGTTGGCAGACATCGCAACTGCGGCAGTACTGCCTGACCTGAGATTTCATCCCCGGCCAGAAGAAATCCTGTCTAACTCGCTCGAGAGTCCGTTTTGGGGCCCATAGACCTGCCATGGGTGAATCATGGGCCTGCCGGAGAAGATTCTCTCAAGCTTTGGGGACGACTAGCTGCTTGGCCACCCTATCTGCCTGAGTGAAAACCCTAAAGAGGATCCCCTTGTGGAGCTTAAAGCTCACCTTGGCGTGTCGGGCCGACTGAGCGGGACGACCCACCAGTTTTCGCAGGCGTTGGACATCCAACCCCTGGCCTGAAGACGAACCATGGTAGCAGGATCAGCCCTAGCCAGAACCTCGTCAGAGATCGGCTGCAGAAGGGGGACGCAATTCCTGCTCCTGCTTTCTTGGCTTGGTGCGCGTGGTAACTCCCACACCACGCCTGTACGGGCAGTTCCGTGACACAGACTGACTGCGTCCGTCTGCGAAGGTGATAGTATTCCCTATGAGAAGGGAACACAGAGGTCGCTCCACCGCGATGGCCCATACTTCGCCACAGAATAGGGGGTGGAGATGGGAATGAGTACAAAAGGGACGGGTGGAGGTAAAACCAGCCCCAACCCGCACACATCATAACTGGCGCCCCGCCGAGCCTCAGGGAAAACCAAAATCCTTATCCACAAAGATCGTTGATGCCCCAAATCCCCGATGGTGTCGACCAAGGAAGAACCAACAACAAGAGAGAAACACGGGGCACTCGTACCCCCAGAAGCTGGGAGGGGAACCCCGTTAGCCGAGGCACGAGGACGCTGGAAAGGACTAGCCCATGACTACCGGTGGCTTTAGGACAATCTTTCCTAATGTGGCCGGGACGACCACAAAGAAAACACAGTGGGGGGTGAGGTCCCCGATGAACTGCCTGCCTTGTTCAAACCCCTAGCAGTCGTCTGCGCCTTATTGCCACCAATCCTGTGAGGTCTTCCTGTCCGTATCTGGGCGGTGCCCATAAGCTCTACGGGCTTCAGCAAACACCTCAGCGGTATGAACACAGCCGCGAAATCTGAGGTGCTGTCTCGCCTATACGGATCCTCAACTCTGGGACACAGTGTTGGTCAGCTGTTCGATGAAAATCATCCTCCAGCTCCAGCCAGCTTAGCTAACTGAGGGCCATACCCTAGCGTTTTGCGCACCCTATCTCCAAACTGCACAAAGGTCTCATCGTTATTCTTTTTCATGGACCTGAATTTCCTCCTGTACGTCTCTGGAGTAAGGTGGAAAACGCTTACGCAGACCCAAACTGCGTCTCCCAAAAGACGCGCCTTCATTTAGAGTGAGCACACACCCCCTTGCAGCACCCGATAATCCAGAAAAAAAGGCATGGCCTTTTGTTCCTCAGACAATTGGTATGAACTAGCAACCTTGCAAAATGCTCTAAAAAACATATCAATGTCCTCACTAGGTCTGAACTCTGGAAGTTTTAAAACTTTGGGCCTCTAACTATCACTTGCCTGGTTGATTAACCCCCTGATTTACAGATGCGGGAGTCCGCAAAAGAAGTTGTTCCATCTCTCCCTACGCAGAGACCCCTGTCTGGCAGCCTCCTCCCTTCGCAGAGCTTCTTCCCTCCCAAACGCTGATCCAACTCTTCCGACGGAGGGCTTCCTGCCTGGCAGCCTCTTCCCCTGCGCAGCATAGCCTTTTCCCCTTCGCAGAATTTCCTGTCCGTCAGTCTCCTCTCTGCGCAGAGCCCCATTCTATCTAGCTCTTCCCTACGCAGTGCTTCCCTGCCAAAGCGCCTCTTCACTACGCTGTGTTGCCTCTTCCCTACGCAGAGTTTCCTGCCTAGCAGCCTCTTCCCTACGCAGAGCTTCCTGCCTAGCAGCCTCTTCACTACGCTGTGTTGCCTTTTCCCCTACCAAGCTTCCTGCCTAGCAGCCTCTTCCCTACGCAGAGTTTCCCTGCCTAGCAGCCCTTTCATTTCGCTGCCGCTCCAGAAACATAAGGACGGAGGCGATGTCCGGGGCAGGATTCACCCTCCCGACACGGGAGGTGACCCGTTTGACCCGTCCCTTGGGTCTCGACTTTCCCTTGAGGAAAGTCTCCCAGGGCATACTCCTTACGAGGGGAAGCATGGGAAGAGAGGGTTTTGGTTTCTGCGACTCAACAGAAGCCCACAGTTGCTCGCTATACTCTGACGCTTCCGAGCGCCAGTCGGGGTCTCAGCGGGAAATATCCCCTAGCGAAGAAGTAGTGAAAGTACTCACTGGACTATCGGCTACAGCACTGGAATAAGTGGAAGTCACTGTAGTCGAAGTACTGGTACTAATAGTAGGGACTACATTTTGAAAACCCTTCTTCTTTGACGCAGCGTCGCCATACCACTAGCACCGGACGTTGCCATGACAACTATATCCTACGGTTCTTAAATACAGGGAAAGACAATTCCACTAGAAAGAAACAAATACCGCTCGGATATGTCACGTCTCTTGGTGACTGACTGAGAACAGCAAATAAAAAAAAACTTCAACGTAAAATTTGTCCAGGCTGCTCCCACTTGGCAACACCGTGCTCCACAGCACGGGGCAACAGTGGGGTGGGGCTCACCGACAAAAAAAAAATTTAAAAAAAATATGTCCAGGCTGCTCCCACTCTGGAAACCCACCGCGCTCCACAGCACGAGCAACAGTGCGGTGGGGCTCAACGACAAAAAAAAAAAAATATGGTAGAAGGAATCCGGAGAAAAAAAAAATGACACTAACGTCTGATACACCCACCTGTACTCAATAACCCCGGTAGAGAAAACTGGTTAAATACAAAACAGGAATGACAGACGAGTGGCAACAGAAAGGAAAGTCTTACAGCCGTATCTGCGTGAGGCCCCCCGGCGGAAGGAGGTCTGGACGCGGTCGATCCCCCTTGGACTCACCTCGACTCCCCAGATGTTCCCTCGGCCCCAAGACTCCCTACACGCTAGAGTCACCCAGCCAACCACCCACAAACAAACATGACAACCTAACTAAACGTATAAAAAAACAGACAGGACTGGACAGGTACTCCGCGAAACGAGAGAGCCCAGTCAGAACCCTTCACATCCCGGACGAGCCCCCACAAATGTCACAACCGCCCCCTGGAGGTCGGCCCTGACAGGATCGGTCTAGATGGGAGTGAAGGGAGTGACTGAACTAAACACGCCCCGCAAGAGAACCACAAAGAAAGATTACGAAAACAACACCCCATTTATTCACACCAACACCACATAGTCACAAAAAAGCATTCCAACACACACAACATACACAATCACACTCAAGCATTTTAACACTCACGACATACACACAATTAAGCTTTTTCAACACACACGACATACCCATAGTCGCAAACAAACTTTTCAACGCACACAATATAACTTAAATCTTAAATTTAAGGATTTCCAGCACGCATTCCCTTCCGTGCTTCATGTGGTTCCCCACACCCCTGCCCCCAAAGTCCACTGTGAGCACCGAGTCGCACCAAGTGCCCCAAACTGGGTTTGGGTTTTCCTGAACAAAGTGTCTTTCGACGCCGACACCATTGCCCACACACACACCCGAATGGCACGACGCCAACGAACCACACTGGTGACACGGGCTGTTAGGAGGTCCGAAGACCGCGGAGAACGCGTCCCGTGGGACGAGGCGTTGTCGCTAAAGGGTCCCGGACAGGGGTCGGGATCCTCCAGCAAAGTCCTTGTGCTCCTCAACCAGTGCGTGGCCCCCAACAGCGCAAGCTTCGGGTGAATCCCCCCGGGAGGAGAGGACACGGAAGGAACTGGAAGGAAAGAAGGAAGAAGGGTACTGGAACCCCGCAGTCAGTTCGGTCTGATATTTGCTGCTCAATCCTAACACCTCTCGCATGATGGCGAGGGGAGGTGTTTGCTAATTAATTAATATCAGCCAACACGGACCTGAGCAAGCAGTCAAAAACCAACGAGGAACGTTCGCTAAGGTCTCCTCACACGAAGCAGGTAAGAGATTACATTGACAGGCTAAACAAACAAATATCAATCTATATCTTTTATCCTTCCTTCACTCACGTTCAACATTTTCCTTTCTTAGGAACTGAACAAAATACAGCAACCCCTGCTCTATAACAGCCACCACATTTGCAAATAATAACTCGTTGGCAAAAATTATCCACACATTTTTATAACAACATTTCAAAATGACACAATTCCAACCACGCATCCCACGGCAGTTCGACTGCTGCATTAAATCGCTTGAGTCAAAGTCTTCAATGCGTGAGACGGAAAAAGAAGAAACAAATTGTGCGCTGGGTCTGTTACTGTTAGCGGTCTTGTGTCCGCACCCTGGAGTGTCAGGAGATAAAGTCTCGCGCTAGTACTGAAGCGTGGGAAAAAGCGAACTACACACTGCTTTTGGGGTCTGTATCGGCCTATAGCTGACCAATATTTTCACAACGACTGCACACAGCCAAGCCCTGGTACACCGAGAAAAGCGGAATTGTCTCTGTCCACAACACGCTGTGAGCTATTTTCGCGTGCCGGAACGAAGTATCTGTCCGAAGCGCTTGAATTCTTACACATACACGAACACATGCGCGCGCGCGCGCACACACACACACACACACACACACACACACACACACACACACACACACACGCATGCGCACCACGCTGCACACATGCGCGCGCACTCACAAATGTACATAAAAGCAGAAACTACCGTCAATACCCTCATTATGATTATTTAAAATTACAGATGTGGGTTTAGGGATGAACTTTTAACAGCCTGACTAATGGAAAAAACAAAACAAAACAAGACCAGCGCTTGACGAAAAACTGCTGCAACCCAAAGTCGAGTGTGTGTGTGTGTGTGTGTATATTTTGTGTGTGTGTGTGTGTGTGGGGTGTGTGTGTGTGCGCGTGTGTGTCTGTGGGAGAGAGAGAGAGAGAACAAGAAAGTGAGGGGAGGAATTGTTGAGTAAACATGACTACACAAGACACTGCACGCAAATTTACCCCTTATAAAATCAATAGGGAAGAAAGAACCCTCACATGTACAAACCCGGGGCGCATGCAAAAACAAGAGACAGAGTGAGAGAGAGAGAGAGAGAGTCTGACATAGAGAGAGAGGGAGGAGAGATTGGGGTGGGGAGGATGACTGATTGAGAATACATACATAAACAGACATGCACGGATACCTTTGACACACAAAATCAATTTAAAAACATGCAGAGAGAGAGGGAGGAGAGTGGACGTGGGAGGGAGGACTGATTAATAATACATTTATGGAAGAACTCGACATGCACAGATAGCTTTGTACATACAAAATCAAAAGCATTTATCAGAGAGAAAAGTTTCACTGACAATGCTTGCCTCATAAGGAACAATTTTCTCCTTTCTCTCTCTCTCTCTCTCTTCTCCTCTCTCTCTCTCTCTCTCTCCTACTCTCACTCTCTCTCCTCTTCTCTTCTCCTCTCTCTCACCCCCACACACACACACACAACACACCATCTCTCCCCTCTCTCTCTCACACACGCACACACACACAACACACCACCACACACACACACACACTAAAAATTACATGCACACGGCTACGGGGCTGAGGCAGAGAGAGAGAGAGAGAGAAACTGAACTGAAACTGACGTGCATGCTTGACTTCACAGAACAAAACAGATATCGCACACACACACACACACACACACACACACACACAACATATACACGGGACACGGCATACGAGACTGAGGTGGGGGGGAAGGGAGGGGAGGGAGAGGGAGAGAGAGACAGAGAAGGGGAGGGGGGGGGGGGGGGGGGGGGAGAGAGAGAGAGAGAAAGAAGCTGAATTGAAACTGACGTGCATGCATGAAATTAACAGAACAAAACGGATCACACACACACACACACACACACACACACCACACACACACACACAAACCAACCACACACACACGCACGCACGCACGCACGCCACACACACACACACACATGTGTACTCACGATGGTAAAGCCATGGTTCTGTGTCAATATCCACTTCTCATCACATAACTGTTCACTATCACTTTTAACAAAAACACAAACTGTCTTGTCTGCACATGTCTCGTGGTGTGTCCTAAAACCTCAGATCAGCGGCTTGTGTTACAGAAGAGTGTGACATGACAGGGCTTTTGCTGTTGTCCCCTCTCCTCTCTCAAACCGCCCCCACCCCCCACCCGTCCCCCACCCCCACAAATTTAACATGAAGTACACTTTGCCCGTTTGAAAAAAAAAATTAAAACAAAAACTATAGTTGATGTTCAGTAGTTACTCTCACTTCATGTAATAATTTTAAAAAACCCATATTATCAATATATGCATAATCTTGGAAATAAAGGTCAATATTTCTGGCTATTATATACACCATTACAAACATGCAATTCAACTTGTATCGCTGAACATATGTCAACTTGAAAGTAACATTATAATGCTCTTCGTTTCTATAGGATGATTATGTACACAATTATTTTGTGTCAATTTGGGGTAGTACTTATGTATGCTTTTTTCATTTCAACAAAACTTGCGTATATGAATTTTCATACCTGTCTCTCTCCGCTCTGAAATGGATGATCTGCAAAGTCTGCCGGGAAACATATTTCTTAGAATTTTGTTCAGTGACAAAATATAAAGATGCTTAGGGAAAGAATGTACAGACTGACAATTACAAACGTTTTCCCCGTAATCAGTGCTGTGTTTTTTTTTCTCACGTGGTGGCAGAACATTCACATTGAAGATTACGTTTATTTCAGAAACAACACTCAAACATGTTACCACTGATTTGTTTTTATCTTTCTTTAATTTTCTTAGACCTTTTCCCACACAGTCTTACAAAAAGACCCTTTTAAAAAGTTCCAAAAAGTACAGTGAAGAATGACCATTTTGTTCCATAATCCTTTTGGCCACCCCCTCTCTCCTCTCTCTCTCTCTCTCTCACACAAAACAACACACACACACACACACACACACACACACACACACACACACACACACACAAAATCAAAAACACCCTAATGGTATACCAAACAACACACTTTAATTTGAATTTGCCGATAGAAATAGTAGTAGTGATTGGAAATGAAGTATTTTTATATTATGATAATTGTTTACTTATTACTGTTAGGCCTACTACCATTACTGTTATCAGTAGTGAAATTTTGCTTGTAGTAATTATGTTATCTACGTTTCCCTTTAAAATTTGGCCTACGTTGCTCTACATGCAACCATAGTAAAATATAAATGTACAACAATGAAGAAATATATATGTATATAACAGTGTAAATACGGACCCCTTTATACATGCAACTTTTCATTCACAAAGTGCTTCCCAATGTTTGACCAAAGATAGTTCGCCCTGTAGGGCGTACAGTCTTTGGTTTGACCTACTTCGGCTTACAAGCACATCAGCCAACGACGCACCGCGCGCTCAGGCTATAGGTTTTGCCGGGCGCAAAGTTCTGTCAGAAAGTTTAAAACACATGCTTAATTATGGTACTCACAAAAGCTGATCGAAATGCCAGTTTTTGTCACATTCTCAAGTACTCACTGAGCTATTGCTGACACACAAAAATTTTATAGTCTAAAAACAACTGTACAGTAAATATAACTTGATGATGTTGCACCAGTCTCGAAGCGTCCAAACACACACAGCGTCTGGCACGTGCGGTGGCTGACTGGTTAGGGCCTAGCCGGGGTCAAAAGGCAAAGCCTTGAGCGAACTAAATGCAGTGGCTCTGAGTGTGCCGGCGCCGCCGTGATCCAAACGACGAATCATGCGTACGCACGCTCGCAAACATAAAACTCTCGTTCCCCTTGCACGCACAAACAGACGGTGGCCGAAGAATGCGAGACCGGCAATTGTGACAGGGGCGGACGAGCGAGACCAAGCAAGTTCCAACCCTAAATCACCAGGTTTCCTCCCCCATCCCCACCGACTACCGCATCACCAGATGCATAAAAAGGAGAAAGACTTTTGGATATAATTTTGAGTGGCCAGGTTAAAGATTGAATTAACCAGAAAAAAGTGGTCTCAAACAATATTTCTTTTATATTTTGAAAACCAAAAGAAATTGCGCAAAAGAGAAAAATTAGTCGGCTAACAAAAAAAAACAACAAACAAACCACGAAACTGATGCTTACCAGCTACCCGTGGTTGACCCCAGTGGCGGGTCAAGCGACTCTCTACCCTCTGTCCGGTCGAGAGGACAGCAGAGCAGATGCGGAAAAGAGTTGACGTGATGTCCCTCCCCTACAGGCCGACTGTAGGAATGAAGGTACCGACCGTACCTTCGACGAAGTGGTGTAGAACCAAAACCGGAGCAGGCGCTCCCAGAGAATCTTCCGCTCGAGTGAAGAGAAAACCTGCCTCAGCGATGGCAGCCAACATGCCACGCTACGTCACAGTGAGAATACCTCAAGCCTAAGAGGAATAATGCACGTGCGGCAGGTAAAAAGACAGACGAGAGGCCGATAGAGACGGCCAGTTCAAGTGAAAAGTACCAGCCACCCGTGAACTTGCAGGATGAATTGCACGGGCAGTGGAATTAGAGAAAGAGAGAAAGTAAACCTAACCTGAGCTGAACGACATTAAGGTGCAACCGCACCACAAGCCACCTCAAGGGACGGATACACGACAACAACAACGACAATAAATAAATGAATAATTCCACCACCCTAGATGGGTCAATCGTCATAGGCCTCGTGACAAACTCGTGACAGTGATACAACTAAAGGTAGCCTGGAATTTGTTCTTTTAAACCTGTATTCTAATCTATCCTGTCTTTAAGCTTCGCTGTTATACGTGAGAACCGATTGAAAACCCTGAAGTACACAGCCCTACCTTCAGCTTACCGAGCCCACTCCCACGGTTCCAGGAATCCACAAGAAAATGAAAAGGACTGAAGAATAGACCTCGAGGAAGAATACAAGAGGTTGAAGCGACAAATCCAGCGTGAGCTCCGTCAACAATATTGGCAGTACTGCTCTACTTTAATTGTTGAAGTTGAACCAGATAAACTAAAACCTTCCAAAAAATTTTTTTCATTTGTGAAATCAAGGAAAACTGAAATCGACAGTGTTGCACCCCTCAAAGAATCAGGAAAGCTTGTTACTGACAATAAGCAGAAAGCTGAAATACTGAAGACATTTCCAATCTGCCTTCAGCACCAGAGAAGACTTCACAGAGGAGGAGTTCAACCAAAGATGTCCCATGCCCCTCAAAACCTCCAACAACCTCCCCTTGAGCACATCACCGTCTCTACCTCTGGCATCGAGAAGTTAACTTCGTAACCTCGACCCTACCAAAGCCCCGGATCAGCCCCAGAGTCTTGAGAGAACTAGCGACCGAACTAGCCCCGGCGTTCGCACTCCTCTTCCAAGCATCTCTCGACACTGGAGTTGTCCCGAAGGACTGGAAAACCGCCCACGTCAGCCCTGTATTCAAAAAGGGTGAAAGATACAAGGCGGAAAATTACAGGCCCATCTCGCTGACCAGCATACCCTGTAAGCTGCTGGAACATGTACTGGTCAGTGCCATCATGGAGTACTGCGAGGAGTCACCGGATCCTCTGCAAGGAGCAGCACGGTTTCCGTCACGCCCATTCGTGTGAGACGCAGCTACTGGGCTTTGTCGATGAGGTCTCCAAAGCGCTTGAAGACGGACTGCAGGAGGACTTACTGGTCCTAGACTTCAGTAAAGCCTTTGACAAGGTGAGTCATAGCCTCCTTGTCCACAAACTTCGTCACCTTGGCATCTGCGGTCAGGTCAACGCATGGATTGAGGAATTCCTACGTGACAGGAAACGGTCCGTCGTCGTCAACGGGTCAGAATCGGAGTCTGTTCCAGTAGAGTCAGGGGTACCACAGGGCTCGGTCCTCGGCCCGACCCTATTCCTACTGTTCATACAATGACCTGCCGACTGGTCTGACCTCTACAGCTAGGCTTTTTGCGGATGACACAGCTTGTCACATGAATGTTTGCTCAGCGCAAGACCAGGAAAACTTACAGGAAGACCTCGACAAACTCGCCACTTGGGAGGAAAAGTGAAAATGTGCTTCCACCCCCAGAAATGCACTACGGTTCACATGACCAGGCGGCTGACCACCCTCCACCACGACTACCAGCTCCGTGGTCATACGCTTCAAGAGGAATCCCAGGCAAAATACCTGGGCGTTGCCATCACGCATGACCTGGACTGGAAGCCCCACATAATCAACATAACCAGTAAGGCAAACAAAGCACTGGGCTTCATCAGAAGAAACATCAGACTAAACAGCAAGTCCATTAAGCAGCTGCATACAAGGCACTGGTGCGACCCATTCTGGAATATGCTGGAACAGTATGGACCCCTTCACTGATGAAAACATCAAAGCAGTGAAAAGATTCAGCGACGGGCAGCAAGATGGGCTCTCGGACCGATTCCGCAAAAATCCAGCGTTGAAGAGATGCTCAGCGATCTAGAATGGCCAACGCTGCAGACTCGCAGGAAAAGAGCGAGACTCGCCATGTTTTACAAAATCACCATGGCAATGGCCTGCGTCAACTCCCAGTACCTTCCCCACGTCGGCGCCAGAAGACGTTCTCAAGGCGCGCCCACCACCTCCACTATGACGTCCCACAGAGCCGCACTGACTACCATCAAAAATCCTTATTTCCCCAAAGACCATTCCGGAGTGGACAGCCTCCTGCAGAGACGTGTCGGCGCCATCCCATGGCTGCCTTCCAGGCCAGGATGGCATGCCTCCAGTAACCCCTCCCCCAAGAACCCCCCCTCCGCCCCCTCCAACCCCCCCCCCCCTCCGCCCCTCACCCCCCCCCCCCCCAATCCATGTTCACTAACCCCTCCCCAAGAACCCCCCTCACTCCGCCCCCTCCACCCCCCTCCCCCCCCCCCCCCCCCCCCCCCTGTCGCTGTTAACGGATTTGGCAATACCCCTGGATTTTTAAAACTTTAATATGTGTTCACTCGGCGGAACGGAAGCTTTTTCTCCAAAATTAGTGCGGCTGATTCGTCTGACTGTAGATGTTGGCTGCCTAATACAAGAAGCAGAATCTGTCCCCGTCTGCACACGGGCCCGCGGCACGTACACTTTTTGTCTCCCTCTTCCTGCCCTCCCCCCCCCCCCCCCCTTCCTCGACCCCCGACTACTCGGCACCCCCTCCCCCCTCCATCTCCTCTATCACCATTCTCGCCACCCTTGCCCCCCAATATTTCCACACTAATCCCCATCCACCTCCCCGTTGAACACACACACACACATCACGCAGGTACATAGAGTGCGCACTCGCGGCGCATACAGAGAGAGAGAGAGAGAGGACGTACGCACGCTCAGACAACACGCACGCCGCTCGGACGCACGCACACTTGCAAATATGCACCTGCGCGCACACACACACGTACACACACATGCGCGCGCGCCACGCTCGCACGCATGCGCGCAAATACGCACGCATGCACGCACCGCACGCGCACACACACACACACCGCCACGGACACGACTCGTGTAGAAGGAAGGCGAGGTAGACTAAGCAGTCGAACTGTGTCGTCCTACGTTGCACTGCCATCAGGGGTCTGTCAGGCTGTGTCCAATGTCAATAAATTGTGCGTTGGAGGACGATGGTGGGGACAGTGACGTTGGGGGGTGGGGGTGGTGGTGGTGGTAGTGAGGTGAGAGAGAGGAGGAATTATATTCAAAACAGAGAGAGTATTAGAGAGGACAAAGAATACATTTATAACACAGAGAGAGAGACAGACAGACAGACAGAGCGACAGTGACAGAGACACGAGTGCATAAATGTGTGTGCCTGCTTTTAATGCGATACCCATATCGGCCATAGAAACATAACAGAAAAAAAAACGGCATCTTTAGCTTTTCAGACCCTTTGAGAATCGTGGTCCTGGATTGACACTTTCTATTTTCTGTTTTCTTTTTTCTTTCTTTTAACTTGACTCGTACGTATGACGGAGGACTTGCAACGCTGCATGAGTATCATTCCTTCACATGGGAGGGAAATGGTAAAATTTATTGACAAGAGAGAGACGTGGAGAGAGGGGGAGGGAGCCAGACACACAGAGAGAAGAGAGACAGACAGACAGACGGACAGAAAAAAGGAGAAAATAGAAGAAAAAGAGGGAAAGAAAGAAAAATGGTATGAAATATTGAAGTAAAGAGTAACAATTATCGCACAACAAAATATACTCGGGGGGGGGGGGGGGGGGGGGGGGGGGGGCGGATGGGGACGCAGGAAACGGAAAGAGAGAGTGACGGAGAAGGAAGATGGGGGGGGGAGGCAGGCGAGGGAGGGGAGAGAAGAATGGGCGGTGGGACTGGAGGGTAAAGTAGAGGGCGGTGGAAAGAGGCGGTACTTCTTGCTTCAATGTAAGTATGAGGCTTTGATCTGGGGGGGTAGTTTTAATTGTGTCTACAAGTGGTGTGTGTGTGTGTGTGTTAATGCGCGAGTGTGTGTATGTGCTGTGTGTGTGTGAGAGAGAGAGAGAGAGAGAGAGGGCAACACCGATCGGAGACGGAGGGAAAGAGCGGGTAACACATTAAAAAAAAATCTGTATAAGCCAGCTGTATTCGGTTCAATGTATTTCGACTTCTGGATGTAGGCCTACAATCTGACGAGCAATTTATTGTACATTACGCTCGTGTGCGCGCGCGCGCGCACGCACGGACCACACACACACACACCACACACACGCACCACACCGCACACACAACCATGTTAGGTAGGCACTCAAGGTCTGACAGCATATTGGGCTAATGTGTAGGTCAGACATCTGCTAAGTCGTAGCCGCGAGATCATTTTCTTCAATTCTCATCTGCTTGTTTTAATTCATTTATCCATCATGCGCAGTGAGGTCTCAAAACTTAGCGGGTGTGGTGTAGAGGTATATGGACCTAGTCTGCACACAGTGGCACCTCCTTGATGAAACTGAAACTATTAGTACAATCAGAATAAAGCAGCTCCAATCTTCCCAATACTACGACTAAAGCATTCCAGGCAAGAAAAGTTATAGATTGCAGTTGTTTACGCACGTCTCGGCTGCAATATTCAGTGGATTCAGACGGAGGTAAACAATAAAAACTCTGTCCGTTTAATTGATGTCTACGCAATCACCCCGTAATTTTCTTAAGTGTTTTCCCTACACTTTGGAGAAGTTCGTTTATATACTTAAAAGCACTTGCACATTCACACACATGCACTCTACCTTACCGGGTCAGTCCAGACACTAGCTTGGGGGTGTCATCCTGATTCTTTCCCAGACCCTTCACCAGGTACCGGTCAAGTCTGTCAGTCGCAGTCAGTGCCAGACTCCGGGCCTAGCAACTGTACCGTCAAAGCCTTCGTAACCGTCTACGGCTGTTCTGTCTCAGTGCCTGGGCAAACGTTTACATTTATAGAAAGGACACTTTTTACAATTATATAAGACGCTAGTTAGACCTGTTCTTCAATATGACAAAACTGTATAGTATCCAGTGCTAAAGACACAATCGGAAGCTCTAGAACAGGTTCAAAGAACAATAAAGATGATCCTAATATAAAGGATACTCACACCAGGAAAGATAAAGATATTTACAACTTCCAACACTCAAAGCAGGAAGAATAAGACCAGAGGGGACTTGATTCACAAACATAAGATATTTAATGGAGAGAATGTAAATATGCGGGTTCAAGACCACCCATCTTATTTTTGCACGAAAACCCCCCTTTTCACAAACAAATTACGTCCTTATGTCATTTTTTACCAAAATCAACACCTGTTGTTTTTTTTTAATTAACATGCAAAACTGTCAAAAATTGACGTAATCGTTAATTTAAAATGGGGGGTTTCCGTGCAAAATAGGATTTGGTGATTGTGAACATAGATATTTTACATTCTCTCCAGGGGCATAAAAAATTAAAAGGTTTAGCAAAAATAAGTTTAGCAAAAATAAATACTATTTTTTTTGTTAACTCGCTGTGTTTGGCGGGACAACTTGCAGCTCTTCACGAACAAACGATCTTTTAGGGCAGGCTTTTTAGAAGAGAGAGTCTCTCTTAAATAATACACGGGAGGGGTTGTTTTCATAATTCTTTCAACTTCATATACGTCTACGCTCCATATGGGATCTGTAGCTCTAATTCTAACATCACCTTCTGCTCTCTCAGGAGCATACAAATATCTTACTTTAGTCCAAATGGCAAGAGTTTTTGAGTTCCCTGCACATCTTCAGTAATGCTAATTTTTTTTAATTTGATTTGCGTTTACTGGTTTAAGGCCTGTTGCTTTAAATTCTTCATTGTTCATGACACGTAAGACTGCTGGCAATCTCCTAACCCATTCTGTGTGCGTTCTCTGTACTTCGTAGCGTCCATAATTTCTCTGTGATATTGATAGGTAAACAGTCGTTCAGCTAGATTCTTATTAAAGTTTTCTACTAGGGCTTGTGATCGATGGTTGCCTGGGATCCCTCTCTTAACTGTAACATGATGTTTTAAAAACACGTGGTTTACAGAACCTTTAAACTCTTTTCCATCATCAACTTGAATCATCCTTGGATACTTTAATGGGCCTCTCGTGTATATTTGTTTTAAAGCCACAGCCACAGCATTGAGCTTTTATCCGTTAAAGGTTAAAGCGTCTTGTATCTTGAAGCCTATGTCAACAACTGTCCAGAGCATACTTTAAACTTTTTTCTTCTAACTTTGTCATGTGGAGATACAGCAAGTCCATCTGGTGGGTGTCATTTGGAACTGAGTTAACAAATTTAGGCCTTATTATTCTTTTTGGGGCAGGCAGATATATTTGCCAAATTGCTTGTTTGAAAGCCAGTCTTTCGCATCTGATTCAGACACCTCTAGCAGCTTTACTCAGTTTTTCAATAGCAGTCTTTCCTTTCCAATACCCTTTAGGAGAATAATATATTTTGTACTTCGTATTGTACTTCGTATTGTCCATATTTTAAATGCATTTAATTTTACACAAGAAACTGAGCAACAAGATAGACTGAGGTCATTCCAACTGCAATAAAAACTATCTCTGCAGTCTTCTGTTCCTCAGATGGCTCATAAAAGTCAGTTCTGGAGGTGGTGTTGTAAGAAACTTCTTTCCTGTCACTAAGTAATACTCATTCATTGCATCATCAACGTCTGTAAATGTGTGCTCTGCATGTCCTGTTCTCTTAACTTTTTATTTAATAAAGTCTAAGTGAGCAATTCGCCTTTTCTCATAAGCGTCTCTTGCCTTGGCTAAATCTTCCATTGCTTTGTTATGGCGTTCTCTCTCTTCATCTGACCTCAATTTACTAAAACATATAATTGCTGCCAGAGAATGCTAAAGCATTAACATAGCTCCTCCACCCATTAGAACCAATCCAGACATCTTTTTTATAAATCAATATTTTCTAGATTAATCTTTCTATGTATTAATATTTTCTGGGATAATCCCTGTGTAACAAGAAAGTCTTTTGACGCAATCCCTGCAGTAATTACAACATAACCTTAACAACATCCTCAATGTTAAACCTTCCTAGATCAGCCGGCTTCATTTTAAGCATGTTTTTTGCTAACACGCTATAGCCAATACTAAGGCCGCTAATTACAGCAGAATGGTAAATCGTATTGATAATCTTTTTTTCATCTCTTTTTATTAACTAAAAAAATAATTAAAATAATCATAATACGAAAGACTGTCTATGTGCTTTTTATCAGATAATCTTTTGTTGTTAAAGCTAAAAATAAAGTTGCAACTAGTTTTGGTGAATCTTCTATCTTTCCCATGTTGGGCGGTTTTATTCCTAACAAACATTTTGAAAGGGTTGAATAAACTATAACACCAACGATAGGCACTGCATAATTAACCAGCGTTAAACTCATGGTTTTAAAAGTATTATATTATTTTTTTATTGCTTTTTAAAATGGATTGTGACGAACTATTAAAGTGTGAGGAGCAAGCAGACTACGCCGTAGGCTACTCAGCAGACCACTGCCATAAAGAAAGATTATACTCTCTAGCTGCTTGCGGAAAACTAAACAGTATTTTAGGCACTGAAACTAAGTGTTGAAACAGATTCAACAACTGTCTACTTCAGACGTTGAAGTATTACGTAGGTACGAAGCACAGCTAGGGTCAAAAATGGTTAGATCGGTGGGTCAGACAATGATTAGTCTATATGCTAAGTTTAGTAAGTAAGATGGCGCCAGTTGATTCAGAAGAAGATTTAAAATATGACTTATCACAAGATCCGGTTTTAAACAAGTCACTAGAAACTCTTGCATGTGACATGTATTACAGATTTGGGACGATGTTATTGCCATTCATCATGGGATTAATTACTTTTAATCATTATTTTGATCATATTAAATTTAATCGCAATTAAAAAAATGAGCGATCAGGAGAAGAAGATGCCACAGGACCCTCCGCAGGAGCAGAATGTACCACAAGTGAATGTACCACAGGTGAGTAATGTTACTAAGTCTAAAAGTCCGGACGTGTTGAGGCTGGGCGTAAACTAGCTGAATGGAACAGACTGAGGAAAAGCAAACCAATCAACAAAACAAAAATTATTAGATAGTAATACAACATCGCCGTCGCAACAACACCCAATTAACAACAACACAATTACAAACAAACGATTAAAATGTATTATGTATTTGCTGCTGTTGTTGTTGGCGGGGGGTAGTTTTAGCATACAAATGTCAACTCCATACTTAGCAGCAAAGTCACAAACCCCACAACAACAGTAAAAGAAGAACCAGCTTTTGCAAAAAAAAAGTGCAAACCTCCTGTTGTAGACCCATTTTCTATGGAAATAGTTTTTAAGAACTAGTATAAGTACAAGTTAAGAACTAGATAAGTACAAGTTAAGTTAGTTATAGAAAGTACTTTTTAAGTTAAGTGCAAGTAAATTACAGTTAAGTACAAAAAAAATTAAGTTTAGTTTTAAGTACTAGTTCTTAAGTAAGTACTAGTTAGGTTCTTAAGTACTAGTTAGGTTCTTAAGTTAAGTACAAGTCAGTCAAGTTAATCTTTTAAAGTTCTCCAATGTCCTACAGCAAATGAAAACTCAGGACTGACATAAGTTCTCTTGTTATTGTTAGAGACTAGTGATTTTTTGTTACAGCAGTTGTGTTTACTTGAAGAGTAGAGCGCAGATTAACATTTGTGTGATAAAATACTTTGTTTTCAAGAGAGCTTGCTTGTAGTTGTGATGGTGTGGAGGGGTAAGGGGTGTGCAGGTGAAGACAGGCAGATGGTAAGTGCAGGAACCAAGGGACAGCAGCCAGTCAAGAAGACACAGTGGACGAAGCAGAGTTTTCTCCTTTTATTTGCCTTCCATAATAAGCTCAAACCAGGAACGCAGCCCTGGGAGCAAATCTCTCTCGCACAGCACTCTGCTTCGTCCACTGTGTCTTCTTGACTGGCTGCTGTCCCTTGGTTCCTGCACTTCTCACCATCTGCCTGTCTTCATCTGCACCACCCTTACCCCTCCACACCATCACAACTGGCGCTGCGAGCAGGATCGGAGACAGAGGACCAAGGAGACACAGCCCAAGAAGACCGGACACCATGGCCAGCCAGCTCCCCCTACCTCTGCCACCCCTGCACCAGCTTCCCAAATTCACTGGTAGAGAGAACAGCAGGGAAGTGGACAACTTCATCCGGGGAGGGCCAGGCTTGCCCTACACCTGCAGCCCCTGGATGCCCAGGACAGCCGCCTCTGGTGATTGCCGCCCTAGATGGTCCAGCTCGCCAGGAGGTGATCAGGTGCCGGACAGACGTCGATCCCCAGCCAAGACTTTGACCTTTTGGGAGGAGAAACTGGGGAGAGCAGCGTGATGTGGTCACCCTGGCCACAGCGTTTTCACCAGGCAGCAAGGCCCGACGAGACATCTGGGAGTATGGCTCCCATCTCCAGTACCTATGGAGGAAGGTGAACCGGCTGGGGATGGAATGTTGCCAGCATCCATACTACGGGACGTCTTCACCGTGGCCTACGACAAGCAGCACTCCGCAAGGATGTCCCGGGATTTTATCCGGAACCATCCTACCACCACCTTTGAAGGGGGCTAGGAAGGAAGCCCAAAGGTGGATGCAGGACTGCGGTGCCGACGGTGACATCTCTACACAGCTGGCACTGCTACTGTCGCCTCGCTTCAAACTCGGCTAGAGGCACTCGGGCCCACAGTCGCCAGCTTGCGGGAGGAACTGCAGCAGCCCCCACCTGCATGGCCACCACTGCAGGTCCGCAGCTGTGTGACGGACACACAGCGCTCAGGACGACGGCCCCGACGGAAAGGGGACGGAAGATGGCAGCGATGATGAAATTGAGGACAAACCCAGTCCTCTACCACTGTCAGCAGCCAGAATGCTGACAAGCAATATGGTTCAAACAGCACCCAAGCGACAGGCAGGGGTCCATTCCGCCTCGGCTGTCACCAGGAGAGATGCGCCGACTGCAGCAGGAGGACCCATCCATCGGGCCAGTTCTCTCCTCCTGGCCAAAGAAGCCTGCAGCTGGCGAGAATAGGGAGCTACAGGCCCTCGCCAGCAGCATAGCCCATTCACCCGCCGACAGGGAGTGCTGTATCGGCGAATGGTGGGGCCCTAAACTTGGGGTGTGTGAGCAGCTGTTCCCTTCCCGGATTGCTCCGCCCCAAGGTTCTGTCATCGGTCCACAACCGCCAGGGTCACCGGGGCTACCAGAATGCTGCGAGATGTTACGCCCCCAGGTCTACTGGCCCGGTATGTACCGGGACCCGGAGCAGCACCTGCCCGATTGCCGACCCTGCAGAAAGGTCAGCCAAAATGCCAGTGCCTCCACGTCATCAATCTGTCGCCAGAACCCAGGCCACCACAGGCTGCTGTGGCCCCAGACAACGGGTCCCCTGCGGCAAA